>LPNX010510835.1:4174-29150 GCA_001517045.1 Pseudotsuga menziesii | reverse complement strand
TTTATAAAAAAATGTGAAAAGACATTTTTATGAATTATGAGTACTTTACTTGAAAATGACAATAATATTATTTAATGAGAAAGTGAATTGTGAGTACTTTAATTGAAAATAACAATAATATTATTTTATGAGAAAATGTGAAATGACTTTTATTGTGAGTACTTCACTTTATGACTTAAAAGTACTTGTACCACTACCTTGGTTAACTATGGATTTTCATCCACCATAGAAAATGTGACAAATATGCATTCTTAACTCATGCAATGCCACCTCAACCATGGGGGATGATGTCATCTACTAGAATGTAATTGGTTGTTTTTTATAGTACATTTTGGTCCTTTTGAGGCCCATTTTTGACCTCAAATTCTCTCTAATGATTTCACAGGTTTCCATTTCAATTTGAAGGGATTCCATGTCTTTGATTATTTGCTCCTTTTGCTGAGCTGGGTCACGAAAATGTTTCTTTACCCACTGTTTTAAATCCGCCTTGACCCACTTTAGCTTTTGTTCCCATGCATACGCTGGAGAGCCTGGGATGAAGCATCGCCAGGCCTAAGAAATGATATCAGTAACGCCTTCAGATTCCATCCAGATCTGGTTGAACTTGAATGACAGTGGGCCCAGATTTTCTGCTGGGGGAAAGAAAAGACTTATTGGCTTGTGATTAGAGACAGAGGAGCACAAAAGCTTAGTCTCCGGATAAGATCAGAGGAGGTGGGTGCTTACCAGAAAACGGTCCAATCTAGCAGCGATATGGTCGGGTCCCATCCGTTTATTTCTCCAAGTAAAGATTCCATTTTTGGGCTTAATATCAGTGAGGCTCCAGAGAGAAATTAGATCTTCCAGCCTTTCCCCATAGGGGTCTCTGACTTTCGTTCCTCCTCTTCCCTCCTCAGGAGAGATTGTGACATTAAAATCCCCGACGATGTAGCAAGGGAGGAGATTTTTATCATCGATTTGCTCCTCCGGGGAATCCCAAAATTTGTCCTTCTACGCGTTCAGCGTTGGACCATACACGTTCCCCATCCAAAATTTTTCCTGGGTATCGACGTTCTCCAACTTAATGAACATCCAGTTTCTATTTTCTATGGCAGAAAGCATTTTAAACTGATCCTTATTCCACTAGCAGAGGAGCCCCCCAGAGGCGCCATTGGCGTCAATGGCCAGGCCTGTTCCTTTTGGCCATACTTTTTGTAATATTTCCATACTATCTACAACAGGTTTTTTTGTCTCCTGGATAAGAAGAATGGAGGCTGATTCCATTGATTTTATTCTCTTGATGACTTCTATCTTTTGATAACCTCCCAGGCCTCTACAATTCCAGGAGACGACTTTCATTATTTCCTATGTTGTTTAAGAGCCTTTTCTCGCTCTTTTTTCTCCTCTTCTTGACTTAGAAGGTATTTGCTTGCTTGCGAGGTCTTAACAAGAAAGTCTAGATTGGTCTGCTTCCCTGGCAGCCTCTTGCTCTCTTATGATTTTGTTTGATTTCCTCCCCTTCCTGGAAGTCAGTTCCTGTTCTTCTACTGAGTTGTCTGTAGTATCTTCTGAGCTAGCTTTGGCCCTTGACCTTGTTATTGAGCCCTCAACTGACCCTTCGGATGTTTGGGCTGGATCTTTCCCTCCCGTCGGGCACCCATTACCCTCTTCCATAACTTCTTTTTCCTGGTGCTGCGATGCTGAAACCAAGGTTTCTTTTTCCTTCTCCTGGTTCATGTCAGGGATAGCTTCGTGGGCTTCCTCCTCTGGGTTTTCCTCCTCCAGAACTTCAAATCTATTTCCGGGAGTGCTCTTTGCTGGTGTCTTTCTACTGTTTTTGAACCTTGGCAGTCTTCTTTCCACTTGCAGTATTCCAACCCTCGCTGGTCGCATTGTCTGAAGGAGTTTTGTCAGGTTTCTTTGGACAGGACTTGGAAAAATGGCCATATTCATGACAATACTTACACTTAAAGGGGATTTGCTCGTAATCCACTGTCTGCAGGTGATTCCAGCCGTCAATGGAGAGATTTATGGACTCCGACAGACCTTTTTCAAGGTCAACTTCCACGCATATACGAGCGCAAGAAAACATTGGGGCCTTTGGCTCAGATTTATCAATATACCTGCCTAGAGCATTCCCTATTGCTCGAAAATCCTCATCGTTCCAGCAGTGGAGAGGAAGATGAGGGAGCTTGACCCAAACAGGAACTGCTTTTGGAATGTCTTTTTCTGGGTTAAAGGACAAATCCCATTTGTTTAGATACATACCTCTAGGGCCCATGAAATAAGGCCCATTCCTAAAGATCAGGTCCCGGTCCTCCTTCTTTTCAAAAATGAATGTGAAATACCCTTTCCCGCAAAAGATTTGTTGAACTTCCCCCTGGATTAGGGTTCGCCAATTTTTGTTCAGCCATACCTCCACAAAGCGAGGGGATGGCCATAGACTGGTGAACAAGCCAATGAGGCCTTTCTCCGACAGGGTTACTGCTTTCCTCTTTGAGGCGGCGGAGCTGAGCTTGACTTCTGGAACATCAACTCGCTTAACAAATTGAGAGGAAGAAGCCGCGCATGTTGAACGGCAGGCTGAGAGGCAACGATGGACTGGAATCGCTCCTCAAATGCATCTGGGTCAGGCGGATCCATTCAGGCCGCCGGCAGGGCAGAGGCCCCCAAGCTAAGAACGGTGAAGGCTAGGGTTTACGTTGTAGCAATTTCATCCGAGTTTGCGAGCTATACACCACCACACACTTAATATGTATGATTTACGTTCATTAAATTTGCAGTGACATTATGTTGGAGAATACTAAGATGAGTAACATTTTATGCCTTATTGTTTTGGAAAATATCATATTCTTTTGTAAATTAATTAGTACCAAATGCCATTATCAACCAACAAAAGTTGAGGAGACATTCCTATGAGTTTTGTGCAAACCCACATGACTCACCAAGGGACATCTATATATTGAGATGACTTCCAAACAAAAATGATGTTATGTTAAAGGTTATGGAGCCATTATTGGTATTCCATGGCTAGTGCCATCTCCAGTAGGTGCCTGGTTCGAATCATCCTAGGTGAGGTGCACTAATCTATGCCAATGGGTTTATTATGGATTCCATCAAGGAATGTTGGGAAGCATCATGGATTTCCTTGCAAAGTTACCATTGGAAAAAATACACAAGGCTGCATTACAGACAATACCTTGGAAATGTCAATTTTATTTATACCAAACTAAATTAACCATCAAAAACTTGGATGTAGATGTTGAATATATAAAGTTCTACTTAAAATTTGTTAACATTCATCCAAGGAAACAAAAAAAAATATTAAGCATATATATTGTTGTCATCTCGATAAAAAATATATTTTAAACCTAGTTGATGGGACCAAGGGACTAAGAAAGAGAATTAAAAAAAATACTTTTAAATCTCAAAGCTGATCAAAAAGAAATCAAATGGTACTGCTAAATACAGGATATGTTATATCCCAGAAGTGGTTTAGAAATTTGCAAGCTAAATACCAAAAAAAGGATAAAAATGCATCTAACGAAGAGTTTCAGTTGCACAAGTATAGTATATCTTCTTGGTATTGGATGCTTCTTGCATCAAAGTCATCAACAAATAAGGGTTGTTCTAGCAATGACACGATTTATATAAGCATCAACATGATATGGTTTATAAAGGTTAGTTTAAACTCTAGACTAAACAACAATAATAAAAACATGCATAAGAAGCATTATCAAAAAATTTCAACAGGAATGTTGCTTGCAACAATTTTACTTCACACCCCTTAGAAATAGTTATGCACCATTCACTAACCTGAATGAACATATTTTTAATGATAAGGTTTGAAGTAATATACATCCATTTTCAAGGTGGACAAGTGTTGTGTCATTCAAGAGAGAAAGGTTGTCCAGGATGAGAGCATTCGGTGCACAACACAGAACACCTATTTCTTATAGGGCACCATCAATCAGCTTTCTGCATTGCAATTATCTAGTGATCAACAAACACCCTCAATAACATAGGTATCAAACTAATGTAAGCACAAGATGTTCTCTAAAATATATTCCACTATCCAAGTTATTTGTACTTAAATAATTTAAAACAATAAATAAATTGAACCACTTACCCACAACCAAATACAGAAATCTCTTTCAAGTCACAACCTAGATAAGAGAGCATTTCACTAACAAACTCATCGGTGACACATGCTATCCCTGCCACTGACAGCACTTCCATTTTTTGCATTTTTTTAATGCAAGCATAATATTGAAGGCTTCTATATGTTGGCATTACTCCATGCGCAATTCCTTAATTACTGGTGCCAAATTGTCGCCATTAGGATTCATGTCATGTAATTTTTAAGGTCATTTATATGTCATTATAGTCATTTCGATGATAATAGGGTCGTTTAGATGTCGTTACAGGCATTTAGGTGCCATTAGAATCAATTAGGATCCAAAAGTGCTACCACATGCATAATTATCATTGAGATCCACATCTTCGTCATCATCATATACTAAATCAACATCATTGTCGTTGCCGTAGTCATCATCAATAAAATTGTGATAATAATGAGCAAGGATCCCTACTACTTCACAAGAATGGATGATATAAGCTTATACTTATCAAATCATATCCATACTCTCCATCATAATTATTGTAATGCATCATTTCCATGTTGTTAGGGCCAATTAGATGCCATTAGGGTCTATCAAATGTTGTTGGGGACACTCAAATTCCATTAGAGAAATTTAGGTGACATTAAGATAATTTATCCCTCATTAGGATTAATCAAGATTCAAAAATGCCATGATTACAATAATTTAGGTTCCACTATTATAAATCAAGATCCCAAAGCATGCACTATCACATGAATCATGATCATTGGCATTAACATTAATATATTTGGCGTTATGTCGGGCGTTTTCTGAACACAATTCCTAGCTCTAAACCTGGTGTGATTCCTTTCGAAATTTCTGGCATCATTCCAGGCGCTATACCTGGTTCTATGTTGGATGTTTTCTAGGTGTGATTCTTGGCTCTATACTTCACGCTATGATGGATGGTTTTCATACCAAAATTCATGGCGTGATTCCTGTCGCTAACCCTAGATTAATATATGGTGATATGCTATTCAAGACATTTTTTCAAGGCTATTTTGGGCATTATATGGGATGTTTTTTTGGACGCTAACTAGGATTCTAATTAGGATGATAATTGTTATGCTAATTGGGACGATAATTGGGAAGCTAATTTGGATGCTAATTAGTGTCCACAATAGCACCAACTTTTAAAATGGGACGCTAATTGGGATGCTAATTGGGATGCTAGGTGGGATGCTAATTGGGATGCTAATTGGTATTCTCATTAGCATCCAAAATAGCATCAAATTTTAAAAAGGGACACAAATAACGCCATTAAAAGCACCATCCCATGGAAAAGCGTCCACTTTGTCCCAAAAATGATGAAAAATACACTAAAAAGGAAGCTAAAAGAGACGCTAATCACAGAGTTTTGTTGTAGTGTTTGCCACCTAATCTTAGAATACATAATGTATTTCATATTTCCATATTGAAAAAGTATGTGCATGATTCTACTCACACGATCGATTGGAATGTTATTCAGGTAGAACCCAAAGGATACTTTTAGGTGGAACCGGATTGTATCCTCGACAAAAGAGAATTTTTTCTTTGGAATCACACCATTGGACAAGTAAAGGTGCAATGGAAGCACCTTAGTCCATATGAAGCAACCTGGGAATCAGAGAGTCATATGCGGGAGGCATATCCAGTTTTGTTCCAGGGGGACTCAGAATATACTTAAGAAACATTGAGGACGATGTTGAACTTAAGAGGGGGTGTTTGTAACCCACCTAGGAGTGGAAAAAAAATTATTTTGAGAAAAAAACATTATTTTAAAATTTATTGTAAAGTTTTATGTTGTTGACCAAGGATGGTCAAGGATGACTGTAATTGAATATTTTATTTATTTAAATAATTAAAAGAGGAGACACCTATCCAGAGAAGAATCTTGAAGAGTGTTCACTGAACCACTAGGAGGAATGATCTACTATAAAATTACAAAATAACAAGTGGCAGCAATAACATTCACTTTCTAGATGTTACAGGAGGAAACATCCCTAAAATTGTGGTCATGTTCCTTGGAAGGATGAACCGAGCAAGTGGCTCATTTAATTTCAAAACTGACCCAAATACCTAGACAAGCTTATATATACCATAAAAATGAGCAGGAGGCTCGCTACATTCTATTCTATGTGATTAGAGCCTTGTGATTTTGCTGGAAATTGAAAATTTAAGCACAAAAGAGGAATTTGATGAGGGGATAGGCTAAAGTGATTTGTTGAGAGTTTAGTCTGCAAGTGAGGTTACTAAGTTATAGGGACTACTGTGTAGGCTTCTACACAACATCTTCATCCTAGTTGTTCAGTGAACAGGCTCGGGGGTCCTAAAGCAAGTGATATTGGATGCTTTCAGGAGAGATTTGGGAGGAACGATCTTCTTTAGGTGTTTGTCCACTTTTATAGTTACGCAGGTTCTAATATGTTTTGTCTATTATTTGTGAATTTGTTTTATATCTATATCTGAAGAATTTATGAATTCTGAAGGTCTTCCTAAACTATTAATTATTTCTGAATTAGAATAGGTTAGATAGATCTTATTTTTGTATACTATTAGATAAAGAATACTACAGTTTTTACAAAGATTAATGGCAAACTGTAAATTATCGTAATTGTTCTTTAAAGGAAAAATGGTATATGTATACATATAATATCATAAATAGTTTCTTATTATATTATAATGAATATTTACTTTCCTTTAAGTCTCATTTTGTTTACGTTTGTAGATTTTACTATTATTGTTAAGTAAATGATGAACAAAGGTTCATTTAGGGTAATATTCAAATAAATTAAATTACCAAGTTTTCCAGCCAGGGTTTGAAACCCTTTAACAAATAACTTTTATCACATATTATACCCGATAGGATTTATTTTAAATTACTCAATTGGCAGCCGAAAGGCTCACTTAGCTAGTACAATATTATAATTCATGAAATACAAGTTAAGTTTGGAAACCGTAAGGACTATTTCCTTTAAGGGAAAAACAATAATTAAAATATATTATAGCAACAAACAAACAGACAGAGTTATACGTAGCCATGTTTTCGAGTGAACAATAACCAAGATAAATATATCTATTCAATGCATATCGTTTTCCTAGAATAAACATTAGTATAGTATTATAGATTTATTCTTTTACCATCTTAAAAGCACAAATCATTAATTGTTTAGGTCAAGGGTTCAAAACCTGTAAGGGTCAGTTGTTTATAGGAGGTTTTAAACAACGAATATAAACTCTTATAAGTGATAACCAAAAAATTAAACCTTTCAACGTTATACAATTTTCACATTTACAGAAACGCAGAAGCATTACGGCTTAGTTTATGAATCAAAACTAACTCTAAAACTTCACACAACGACCAAGTAAGTGCTTCTAGTTTAAGAAACTAATAGAGAAACACTACAAAAAAATCGATTTTAGAAATGTAGTGACCTCACGGCCATAAATTATATAAACTAGAACTTACAATAAAAACCTCAACGAGATTTTTATACAACAATCAAAACTATTTTTTTCCCAAGTGCAGAATGGTAGTCGAAAAATAGAAACGATGATTAGCTTGAGTGCTTATAAAAAAATTATTGGGTAATACTAATGTATCAAAACCATAGTAACGGAAAAAATAGAATAAAAATTATATTAACCAAGATATCCATCATTGGATAGAGCCGAGAGATATCAAGTTCAAAATAGGTGAACAATACAAAGTTGTACAAAAATTAAAGAAATCCTTTCACAGTTAAAAATAATGACTTGATACATTTTTCCACGCAGGATAATAGCTTGTTACATTTCAAAAGTATTAAAACTTTAAACATTATGATAAAGCCCTAAATATTTCAAAACTAAAAATACTTCGTAACTCTGCTAAAAAAATAGGCGTTTAACCCAAAACGAAGGACTGAGCAAAACCATAACAGCCATCGATTTAAGAACTAAAATGGGGAATCCTTTTCCAGTCTTACACTTCAACGAGGACCATAGGGTCAAGTCTGTAGGGTCTTAACAGAGACCACAATGCAAAAACCATCCATGACCCGAGCCCCTCCAAATTGGATCAGTGATTTCACCTGCCAATCCAAACATGACATAGGTTAAGTAAAACGTAACACAAAATTAACTTACATGATTTGGAAATTAATTATTTAAAGAAAAGAAAAATTACTGGAAGGATGCATTACCTCTAATGACGAAGCAACAAGAGTTATGATGGTGGGTTGAAGACATGAACGCAGCTAAGGAAACAAAGGTTTTTGTAGATTTTCCCAAACTGTTACAGAAAGGTAAGAACTAAGAATTTTCAACCAAAAACACAAACTGAGGCAAGTATAGCCGAGAGGGCTGAGAACCCTTGGCTCTTTATTTTTTTCCACCACTGTGTAAATTCACAATCCCCTTTTCCTTTCACGCTAGGGTTTGACTCCTCTAATGGCCAGCTGGGTTGATAATAAACCCTTCACGTGGTCTTATCTTAAAAATCCCACCTACCTCCATTTGGTGCAATATTTACCCATCGTCCTATAGTTTAGAACAATTTCATTTTAGTTATGCATTAAACATTGTTTTTAATATGTCGGGGTATCATCCTTTTCTCACCCTTCTCCTAGCCAGGTTAGGATACCTGGGGTACCCTACCTTTGGATTAGTTGTTTAGGATTTTGTTGCAAGAATAAAACCTTCGGCAAGCTCTAACATCTGCGCAAACATAAGTAATGTTTTATCTTAAAAGAAGCTAAGTAAGACCCTTCATGCCTTGTAACCCTTGTATCCAAGTAGGGTATGTTGGTAGTGAGCATAAACAATTTAAAGGAAAAACTTGATGAATCTATGGTAAACACAAGTAAGACTACAAAGTACAGCTTATGACAAAAGGTTACAATACTTAAACACTTCGAACTAAATAAAAACTGTAATCTAGTAGAGTTGTGTTTTCTTAAGAAGTTATGTTGTAAAGGTACGTCAGATTTGTGTCGTCATGAAATCAAATGGTTGAACGCTAGTGATGAGCTAAACCTTAGTTCAGTTATGAATATAGAGGTTATTGTATTTCACTATGATCAATGTTGTTACTAAGGATTAAACACTGTAATAAAATAAAATATTTATGATTTTTGAGTTGTTACATGTGGAATCAGAGCGAGTTTTCAAACACTATGCCCGAATATTGGCTCAACTCGCATACAAAACAAGATAACGAAAAATATTGATTATGTTTAAAATTATTTATGTATAGAAATATAAACTTTTAGTTTACAGGAAATGGAAGGAGTAGAGGCATCTGCTGAAGATGGATCCCATGATAATAATCCAGATAACATTTATGTGGAATTAAATAATCAACCATCTGAGTTGCTTCAAACAGTAAACGATTTAAGAGATGAATTATAGAATGTAAAGGAAGATAACAAAAGAATCTTAAGAGCACAAGAAGAACTGAATCAGATATTGCTAGATAAAATACACAATGGAGACAAAGATAAAAGAAAAGAACGTGAAACAGAGTCTAGAATAGTATCATACAAATGTAAAGGTAAGAAGTTGAAATTTTATGATAATGAATATAAATCTTCTTCAGGAATTAAAGTAAGGTTGCACAAAGAAAAGTATAAGTATTCTAGTGAAATCAGTGATAGCTACAGTAGTTCTAGAAAGAGGAAATATAAACCTTATGAAGAGATCTTGGGAGAATTTAAAAAGATAAAACCCCTTATGTTTAACAGAGAAGTGGAAAAGGGTGAAGAAGCCGAGGCATGGTTGTCGGGTATGGAAAAGTACTTCCAAATTTATAACTACTCAGATAGGCTGAAAGCTCAGATGGCTATATATAACTTAACCGGAAAGGTTGACATATGCTGGTAGGATATAAAGAGAGTTAAAAACATTAAAGAAAAATATGTAACCTGGAGAACTTTCAAGAAATACTTCAAAAGAAAATTCTTATCTAAACAGTATTATGAAGAAAGAGCTAAAGAGTTTTATGATATTAGACTAGGTTTAATGTCTATGAAGGAACTAATTAGTAAATTTTTAAGTTTATTTCGATATGTACCTTATGTAATTAACGAAAATCCTAAGATACATAGATTTTTGAGTTGTTTACCTCTTAGTTTCAAGGACATAATTGAATTTGATAATCCAAAAACCCTTGAAGAGGCAATGAGGAAAGCTAACTTCTGTTATGAACAAATTAAAAATAAGAAAGAAGGCATACCTAACTGGAAAAATAAAAGAACAAGTAATTTTGGGCAGAGAAGGAAAGGTTTTAAGCCTAACAAAAGTTTCGAAAATAATTCATGAAATTTTTCTAAGACTAATTATCAAGGAATAGATTTTAAAGGTAAAACACAACAAAAATTTAAAACACCAAAAAGCAAAGATATGGCTAATAATTATGTTAAAAATAATGAAAAAAGAGAACATGTGAAATGCTGGGAATGTCAGGGACCTCATTATGCAAAGGACTGTCCAAACAGAAAGAGGAATTTCAGCAATGAGCATATAATTAGGGAGGAAGAAACTGTTGGTGACATAGCAAATGAAATTCCCAAAATTAATGCAGACTTGGAGGACCGACAGGTTGATCACCAAACATCCATGGTGGAAATAGAAGGTATGATATAGAACAAACCTATTTCTATTTTGATAGACCTAGGTGATAGTTTAAGCTATGTATCACCTAGTATAGTAGAAAAATGCAATTTGAATTTGAAAAAGTTTGAAAAGTCTTGTTTGGTTCAGTTAGCTACAGGAACCAAAAGAGAAGTAGTTAGTTATGTTGAAATTTGTGAAATGTTTATGAGTCAATTCAAAACTCAAAGAAATTAAATGTATTAGTGTTAGGGTCAGATGATGTTCTAATAGGTATGGACTGGTTACAAAGTAGTCTTAAATTGTTTTGAGAAAATATTTACATGCTTAGATGATAAAGGATAAATAGTCACAGTCAAAGGGATAACTAGAAAAGTCTCTATTAGACAAATTTCAGCTTTACAAATGAAAAAGTATGTACGGAAGGGTTGTAAAGTTTTTACTATAAATGTAATGAATTACGAACACATGAATAAAAAATACAAGTTAAAATTTGATGATATTTCAATCTTAAAAGAATTTTCAGATGTTTTTCCGGAAGAGATTCTAGGATTACTTCCAAAAAGAGAATTGGATTTTACTATTGAATTAGTACCAGGAGTTGTACCCAATTCAAAGGCTCTTTATCGGATGAACATATTAGAACTTAATGAAATAAAACTACAACTGCAAGAGATTATATATAAGAATTACATAAGACCAAGTGTATCCCCTTGGGGAGCACATGTCATATTTGTTAAAAATAAAGATGATACATTACGTTTATGTATAGACTACCGTCAGTTAAACAAAATGACAATTAAAAATAGATATCCATTGCCCTGCATAGATGATATGTTCAATCAGATACATGGAGAAACAATATTCTCAAAAATAGACTTGAGATCTGGATATCATCAAGTCGGGATTAAAGATGAAGATATTTTTAAAACTACAATCAGAACTCGATATGGGAATTATGAGTTTGTAGTTATGCCATTTGGTCTAAGGAATGCTCCAACAACTTTTATGTGTTTAATGAATAGTGTCTTAAGTAAGTACTTGGATAAATTCGTAGTCGTCTTCATAGATGACATATTAATTTATTCAAAAACAAAATAAGAACATGATGAACATTTGCAGATAATACTACAGGTTCTAAGAGAACATAAACTCTATGCTAAATTTAGTAAATGTGAATTCTTTAAAGATAAAATACAGTATCTAGGTCATGTGATATCCAAGGAAGGAATATCAGTAGATCCTGATAAGATAATTTAGCAATAATGAAATAGAATGTTCCTAAAGACGTATTGGATGTATGACCGTTCATGGGGATTACAGGTTATTACTCGAAATTCATAGAAGGATTCTCGAAGATCGTGAATCTCGTAACATCCTTATAGAAAAAGGGAAAAATATTTGTGTGGAATATAAAGTGTGAAGAAATTTTTAATAAGTTAAAAGAATTGTTAACTACTACACCTATATTAAGAATAACAGATCCAAACAAAGAATTTCTTCTATGCACTAATGCACGCAATGAGGGTTTGGGTGGAGTAATAACACAAGAATTTCATGTAATAGCATATGAGTCAAGAAAGTTAAAAACACATGAAAAGAATTATGCCATTTACGATTTCGAGTTCGCAACCATAATACATGCTTCAAAATTGTGGCACCATCATCTAAATGGTAAAAGATGTTTATTAACATCTGATAACATAAGCTTGAAATACTTGTTTGATCAACAAAATTTGAACGTAAGGCACGCAAGATAGTTAGCTTTCCTTAGCGAATAGGATTTCATGATCGAACATATAAAAGGAAAGGAAAATAAGGTGGTTGATGCCTTAAGCAGAAATGCAAGACTAGATTTTATAGCCACCATTAGCAGCTGGGTGCATCCATGGAGGTGGGTTACGATTTTTGGCAAGGCAATTTTGGAAAAAAGAAAAAAACGTACCCTTGATCAAGGTTTAAAACCTTGATCGAGGGTTTAACAAACCCTTGATAGAGTTTTTATTAAACCCTTGATTGAGATTTTGATACTCCCACAATTGAGATATTAAGACCTCAATCGAGGGTTTACCAATAGCTCAATCGATG
The DNA here is from genome assembly GCA_001517045.1 of Pseudotsuga menziesii. Taxonomy (NCBI): domain Eukaryota; kingdom Viridiplantae; phylum Streptophyta; class Pinopsida; order Pinales; family Pinaceae; genus Pseudotsuga; species Pseudotsuga menziesii. The sequence goes on along the minus strand of LPNX010510835.1, from coordinate 16,353 downwards.
GTTTAATAAAACCTCGATCAAACTACCGACCTCGATCGAGGGCCCTGTTAAAAAAATTGAAAAAAGGTCGCGGGAAACTGTGGACTATTTCTCATTTCCTCCACAGAAACACCTCAATCGAGCTGTGCCACAACCGAAGACCTTGACCAAGCTGCCGCGCAAGACAAGACCACCCATCCCTTCAGTACGATGTCGGAGCAGAGAGGTAACTCAAAACCTTGTTTTTTGAAATTTAAATGGAAATTTACTTGTTTTTTAAAAGTTTTAAAATTTTAAAATGTTAGGTTAAAATTGAAAAAAATCATTGTTATAGATGTTTTAGGTTAGTTTTTTTTGTCTAATATGTTTGAAGTGTGTGCCAACAAGCAAAAATGCTGCTGGATTTTTATAAAATTGTAATTGAAATTTGTCATTTATTTAAAGTTTTTTTGGTTTTGTTTTATATATATTTTGTCAACATGTAGCGTTTATGCTGTCGATTTAATTTTTAAATCTATGGCCAACAAGCAGAGATGCTTCCCAAATTTTTTCAATCCTCCGAGAATACATGGAGGATAGAAAAAATTCAAATTTGTTAAATTTAAACATTAAATTTATAGTTTGTATAAATATTATATCAACTGACAGTGTTTATGCTACTGGTTTAATTTTGAAATGTGTGCCGGGCAAGTAGAAATGCTGCCCACTTTTTTTCAATCCTCCGAGAATACACAGAGGATTGGAAAAAATCCAAACCCTAGATGCAAGACAATCATGAACCTTAAACTGACCGAGGCATTTATCTAAACAACCCATATATTTTAATTTAAATATATTGATATATATTCAAATTTAAATATTTAAATACACACACACACACACACACACACACACACACACACATATATATTTAACTAGTAACTTTTTTTTTTTTTTTTTTTAACATAAATGGTTTAGAAGCTCTATATAAAAAAATTGTGATTCAAAAGTTACATAGAGCTAGGAACATATTGTTACCAAGTAAGAACCTCATCCATGCCACCATGTTCTTCCTTTACCGACATCTTTTCCTCATAATATTTCCCGGAACTATGAATACTATACCACTTGACAAACTGGCCGAGTAAGAAAATGCAGAAACAAAACATGCGAAGAGAAGGAGAGTCCACCATTAAGGTATCCAGTTTCTCATAAAGAACTTTTGATCCCAGAATAGAATGCCACAATCTAGCTCCACACCCTTGTCAGCCATTATGTACGCTTGATGTTTGTTTTCCCTTAGCAGATGCAAAAAGCTAGTTCCATCGAATTCATCAACCATGCATTTTAGAATGTGATGGGTCTTGGTTTTCGGTTTATTTTGATTCTTTGACAAGTTTCTTGCTTCCTTAATAACCATAATCAAGTCCCCTAGAATAGCTAAATCCTCAATGCCGAGATTCTTTACCAGTTCTAGGCCTTTGATTAGTGCTAACCATTCAGCCCCATTATTTGTCTTTTTCCCAATTCCCTAGGAGTACTCTTTGATATTGTTTCCTTTAGATTGAAAAATAACACCACCCTCTACAACCGACCTGGGTTTTCCTTTCGAGGCTCCGTCAAAAAACAAGGAATTGCAGCCAGGATTCTTCCACCAGTCATTGAATTCCTTAGGGTTCATTCTTACATGCCAGTTCTGAGCTTGGGGAATTTTTCTTGCCTAATTCATATGGCTAGGGGGAGAAGATCCTAATAGACCAGAAGCCCAAGATATTTCAGCTATTGTTAGAGGTTCTTTGCTGATGTTGGTCAAGTTTCTCACGGATAAGGCATCCACCCAGAGTGCCTTGGCAGAAGCTGTGACTTTACCCAGGCTGTTTTTTTTATCCTCAAAGATGTCTTTGTTTCTAGTTATCCAAAGATTCTAGCAATGAATTTTGGAAGAGCTTCCTAAGCTCTTGCAAAGTCAGGCTTATTTAAGAAGGATCTGAGGTAGTAATCCTTCCAGCATTCAAAGAAATCAATGAAGTTTGTTGGCAGTATTATACCTGTGTTTATCTCTTTGATGGCTCGCTGCCATAATTCCTGGGAGAAATTGCATTCAATGAACAAATAATCCATGGTTTCTTCGAAATCTTTGCCTAAGACGCACCTCATGGGACCTTCAATTCCCCTCTTCCTCAGGTTTTCAACTATCAACATTTTTCGATGGGCCATAATCCAGTAAAAAAATTAATTTTTGGAAGACTGTCATTGCTCCATATTTTAGCCCACTTATTTACATTGGTGTGATTATGCAGTTCTGTTGTTGCTTGGTATTCAACTTTAACCATATAGATGCATGTATTCCCCCATCCACGTCCATCTGGCAAGTGACGGTGGACTTGGGCTGACCCGTGGAACAAAGAGAAGAACCCACAGAGGTCTGAGCAAAGGTTAGCAGGTGGCTCAAGAAGGGCCCGTCCATACCATCTACCACAAGTTGTCCACTGGGAGAGATCGTAAAGGGTCCTTATGTTTAATTTCTCCATCCAACTTCCGAGATCAGCCAATTCCAGAGTGAATTTTGCAAGAGAGGAAGGTCCAATGTTGTCAACCCAGATCTGGACCTGTTTTCCATTTCCAAGGATCTAGTAGGCTTGGTCTTGGATAATGAAATCTGCCTTCTTACACAATTCCTAGACAGACATGCCTTTCCTGTGGTGGTCGATAGCTTCTATGCATCTTTTCCTGTCTCCTGACATATATATTTTTATGTATAATTTTTTTCCACTAGGATCTTTTGCCAAAAATTAATCTCTAGAGATTTTTTGGCTTCCAGGTCTAGATTCATTTTATTTGGGTCTCTGATGCTTGTTCCACCGTTGTTCTTGGGATTGTAGACGGTGTTCCAGTTTACCAAATGGAATTTTTTCTTTTGAATGTTTTGATATCCTCCTTGCTAGAGAAATCTTCTAATTTCTTTGGTGATTTCTTTCATGGTTTTTTTTGGTGCTAAGGAGATCGAGCATGTGTATATTGGATATGCTGAAATAATGGAATTGATGAGTGTTAACTTACCTACAGAGTTAATCCATCTTGTCCCCCTGGAGGTGATTTTCCTTTTGATCTTGTCAACCATTACCTGCTAGTCTGCAGCTATTTTTTTTCCTTCGAAGTTCGGGATCCTGAGGTAATTGAAGGAGTTCCAATTTGATTTTCCTTCAAATCCAAGGATTCTTCCTATCCTAGCCAGATTTCATGGAGGGCAGTTCCAACCATATACTTTGGATTTTGTAGAATTCAGTTTTCCGTCAGAGGATTTTAGGAAGGTGGATATGGCTCCTTGAAATCTTTCATCAATGATAGTTGATGCTCCCCTTAGAAAAACAGTGTCATCGACAAACTGTGCGTGATTGGAAGCTTTGACTCCAATAGCTATCTTCAGCCCTCTTAATTCACCAGCATTTTGCAGGTTTTGTAGTTTTCTGCTCATTGATTCTGCGACCAAGAGATAAAGGAAGGGAGACAATGGGAAGCCTTTCCAAAGGCCCCTTGTAGCCTGAAAAAACTTGGTGGGTATGTTGTTTACAAGTGGAGCAATCCATGTACTTCTAACACATGCTTTTACCCATGTGACAAAACTTGGAGAGAACCCAAACTTGGACATGATTTGTAAGAGGAAGGAATGATTAACTCTGTCAAAGGCATTGGCCATGTCCAGTTTTATAGCCATGCCTTGTTGCTTTCTCTCCATGCTTGAATGGATAGCTTCCTAAATGATGATGATGTTGTCAAGAATGTGGCGTCCAGCTAAAAAACCTCCTTGTGATTCTGATATGAGCTGAACCATACTGTTTTTCATTCTGTTTACCATAATTTTCGAGAGAATTTTATTTGAGTTGTTACATAATGAAATCATCCTGAACTGATCCAGTGAATTGGGGAAATTTTCTTTGGGAATTAAGGATAGGAAATATGAATTGGTGGCTCCGCTAGTCTTATCCTTTTTCTTGGTCCAATTTAGAATCTTTATTAGATCATCCTTGATGATGTGCCACGTTTCTCTATAGAAATTAATGGTGAAGCTGTCATGACCAAACGCTTTATCAGTTTGAAGGGAACATACTGCGTTTTGAATCTCAAATTCTAAGATTGGTTTTGAGAGATCTATGTTCTCTGCCTCGGAGATGCGTGGTGGAATACCAACAATAATATATGCTTGGGTTGTTGGATCTGTCTCCTCGCTATCTCTGTAGAGGTCTCGAAAGTGGCTATAAGCATGCTCTTTAATTTCCTCTTGACCTTCGATCTTGTTTCCATTAACATCTTTTATTTCTCTGATGAAATTGTAGCTCTGTCAAGATTTATTTTGATTGTGGAAGTATGCCATGTTATTGTCCCCACTTTTTAACCACAACTCTATGGAGTTTATTCTTAATTCCTCTTCTTCATGCCTTCCACGTTTTAATATTTTTACATTCAGTTCATTTTCATGGTTAAGGACTATAGGGGTAACCTCTTCTATTTCCATCCATGCATGAAGAGTAACCAGGTCTTCTTTGAGCTTAATTTTCTGGTGGCTTGGGTTTTTGTGTTCATTTTTGGCCCACTTCTTTAAGGCCGAGCGCACACACCTTAATTTTGATTCCCATATCTAACTAAGAGATCCCCGACATTGTAAATTCCAAGCATTTTTTATAATATCCATGATTTTACCATTTTGCAGCCAGACTGAGTTGAACCGGAATGGAATTGGCCCAAGGTTTGCAGGAGGTGTTAGAGTTAATCCAATAGGTTTATGATCCGAGGCCTTTGAGGGGAGAGTGAAATAAGTAGGAAGAATGTTTTGTTGAAGGAAAGAAACACTTACCAGTAGTCTATCCAATCTTGCCGCTATATGTCCCACTCCGACTCTTCTGTTGCTCCAAGTGTACTTCCCATTCTTCATTTGAATATCCAACATATCCAGTTCTGATATTAGGTCCTCCATCCTCTCGCAAAATCGATCTCTGAATTTAGTTCCTCCCCATTTCTCGAGCTATGAAATAGTAGTATTGAAATCCTATGCTATGATAAGATTTTTCCCTCGAAGGTCCTCAAGATCCTTTGAGAGATCTTCCCAGAAGGTTACTTCATCCCTATAGTGAGTCGGTCCATAAACATTATAGATATAGAATGAGTTTGCAACATCCTTTTCCTGGATTTTGGTGAGAATCCATTGTTGGCTTTCCATCATTGAGATTATTGAGTATTTGTTTGAGATCAAGGTGGCTAACCCCCCATAGGCTCCTTTGGAGCTTATAGGATTACCAAGGTTTTTTTTCCAGATCCAAGAGAGCGCCATGGTCTCCGCCTCTAGCATTTTGGTATCTTGGATAAACAAGAAGTCTGGAATTTCAGATCTAATAATGTCTTTTATAGCTTATACTTTGATTTCACCTCCCATCCCCCTACAATTCCAAAAGACGAATTTCATAATTTCTTGAGCGGTTGGGATCCTGCTCGAGATCTACCATCCACTTTGGACCCTCCTAGGTTTCTTAGGAATTGTAAGAGCTTAGTTTCTTCCAGACTTCCTTGTCTACCCATCTCTAGCTCTCTTTCTGCTTCTTGCTCTCTATGACATCTTTGTGATTTCCTAACTCTTGTGTTTGGTTATTGCGTTGCAACTTGCACATCCTGAGAGCTTTGTGAAGGCGTTTGTTCCAGAGAGTAGTACTATTGTGCTACTTTGCTTTGTTTTACCATCTATGCCCAGGAGCCTCGTGGTGTTGTGGACACTTCGGATGCTTTTCCTTTCGTGCCGCTTCTAGGATATGGAGGAGGGATATTTGTAGCTGTCGGAACCTCTTCTTCTTCGGCTTCTGTTGATCTGATGTCTGTGGATAGGATCTCTCCCTATTCCATTTGCAGTACTTGGAATTGGTTGTTAGTCGAGGTTTCATTTTCTTCTTGTGGATTTTCCTTGCTTTCCGTAGGCTGCGATTCACTTTGTACTAGGATTGGTAAGCCCATTTTTCTTCCCCTTTTGGCCTGCTGCCATCCTTCATCTTGCTTCTTTTTTTTTTAGGATTTTCATGCATAAATTTAGGGCATTTTTTAACGAAGTGGCCATATTCATGGCACTTATTACACTTGAAGGGAAATTGCTCATAATCAACTTTCTACATGTGCTCCCATCCATCCATGTATAGGTTTACTACTTCCAGGAGCCCTTTTTCCAAGTCCACTTCCACACAGATCCTTGCACAGGAGAACAATGGGGGCCCTTAGGCTATGCTTTGTCGATGTATTTCCTAAGAGAGTTTTTGATTGCTTGTAGGGTTTCATCATTCCAGAAGTGCAGTGGAAGGTGGGGCAGGTGGACCTAGACCGGAAACGCTGGTGGAACATTCCTTTTAGGGTCAAAATATAGGCTCCATCGGTTGAGGTATAGACTGCGAGGGCCAATGAAATAAGGCTCACTCCTAAAGATGAGATCTATGTCTTCTTTGTTTTCGAATAGGAAGGTGAAAAAACCCTTTCCGCAAAAACAACGTTATAGTCCGCCTGTGATCAGGGGAAGCCAATTCTTATTTGGCCATGTATCCATGGTTTTTGGTGATGGCCATATTCCTGTGAACTTCCCAATCAAGCCTTTCTCGCTCAATGCAAGTGCTTTTAGTTTTGAAGCTGCTGACATGATCTGGATTCTAGGAGCTTTAGCTCGCTTAATGAAGTTGGCATCGATGGTTTTTGTGCTTGAGGAGGGAAGAGAGGGTGAGGATGCCACCAACGCCCTGAATATAGCATCTAGGTTGTGCCCGCGGTCCTCCGAACTAAGATCTGGAGGAGGATCCATTTAGGGGCCAACTAGTGAAGGAGCCAGAGCCAGGGGGTCTACAAAGCCCGATCTCCTATGAAGCGTACCTCGAATTGCTAAAAAGGAGGAGATATGGTCAAATCCAAACCTGCCACCAACCAAACCATGGAAAAACCAGGTATGCAGATCGAAACTACTCTTGAATGCAACGCTAGGTCCAACAGAAGGATAAAAAATGCACCCTGTGCTCAGCCCAACAGCAAGGCTCAGGCATGCAGCGTAACGAGTAGCAATGATCACACACAGTTGCAGGTTACATAGCCTCCTGCTCATGCATGCAACGCCCATCCGTACAAGATCCTGAATTCCTCAACCCAGAGGAAGTGCAAATATTAAAACACATACCCCTATTAACTATTTAATTAAAATAAATTATAATTATAATTAAAATATTATATTAATTCTTATTTATATTTCTTATTAAAAAAATTTCATAATAAAATATTATATGTATGTTTTGACTTATTAGTTGACATATTTTGATTTTAGTTTATTGAAAAGTGTACTTATGTATTTTTGTTTTTTTTGAAGCTCAAAACAAAAGTATTATGAAAATGTACATCATCATTTTTTTAAATTTTTGAAGAAAAAAAGTAATAATAAATGTGTATAAATTTGAGTTTTAATTTATAAAAAGTGGAGTTATATTTTTTTGGATTTATTAAATAAAATCAAATGGAAATATTAATAAGGTATATAAGATTTGATTTTAAATTATGAAAAAATAGAAGTATTTTTTAAAATAAAAAAAATTAAATTAAAAAACTAATAGAAATTCATTATTTAATTTTTTTTTAAGAATATCAAATAAAAAAATTAATAGAAATCCATGATTTAAGATAAAATTATATTTTTGATATTTTTTAGAAAAAATATATAGATTTATATTCAACATTTTGAAAATTATAAATTATAAATTTAGAAAATTTTAAAATAATAGTAACAAATATTACGAATAAAATATAAAAATTTATACATTAAATTATGGAAAACTGGAAATGTAATTCAATTTTAAAAATATGGATGAAAGAATTAATTAAATACATAAGTTGTGACTTTAAATCATAAAAAAATTGAAATTATATTTGTTTAATATTTACTTAAAAAGTTGAAATGAAATAATTAACCTACTATATTAATTTGGAGTATAATTTTTCATTTGTAAAGAATGAAATTATCCATCCAAGGAATTATCAACTTTTTCCTACCTAATCATCCTGCTAAGTCCCTCCATAATAACATCTAAAAACTTCTTTTTGGCGAGGAACCCAAATTGTTCTCTAGAAACACATTTTGCCAACTTTGGCTTAATCCCAATGATTTTTGAGATGATTTTATATACTAAATTATAGAGTGTTATAGGTTTGAAATCATCGAAAGAAACCTCAGTTTTGAACTCTTAGGTTCGAGGGAAATAAAAGTGGCATTGAGAGCTCCATAAACCACACCATTTACCCTAGACTCAAAAGTGCCTAGAGATGCTAGATATCAATATCCAAGAACGAAATATGTAGACAATTTTAGACAAAGTATCTAAAACGAGAAACCGATCAAGTCTTTTAGATGCCCCAAAGGGCCCATCCATACCATTCCTCGAAGTTGGGGCCATTGGATAATTATCTCTTATACATATTTACTATTGACATATTTATCATTTATCTTATATTGTATGCTGACTGCATTTATTATGCCTTATTTCATGCATATGCATTTGCATAGCGGGGTTCTTTGGTTCGTCGAAGGCAGAGAACTGGCGGATTTGCGGCCATTCCTTGCTCTGGAGGTCAACAGAGGACTCGTAAGTATGCAATTGAGCATGATGTAATATTTTTTGTTAGTTACATAAAATTAAATTGTTTCACATGTGTATATTTAATCATCAACTTGTATGTCTCTATTTTCATAGGTTCTCCCATGCATCCTATGCTGACACACATTCCTGCTGGGTAGCCGAGCGACAACCATGGTGGAAATCACTCTATGCATGTGAGTGGCGAGGAGGATACTGCTAGTGTCGGTGGCGAGGTTCCCCACGAGACAGGTACATTAAATACATATATATATTTATTTCAATTATCAGTACCTTTAATTTATATTGATTTCAAATTCACCTATAGTTGATGTATGTATTTTGACTGACATTTATGTTTTCATCTAATTTTCAGGTGCCATCGCTGCACAACAAGGCCCTAACCATCCCGAGGAAGCACCATGGGAGGATGAAATCACACGCATCATGCTGCAAGACATTACCAGTCGGTGTGATTGTTTGCAGATTAACGTCCGCTCCATTTCAGACCATGCTCCCGCATCACGTTCGATGTGGTTGATGTTAGAGGCAGTAGACAATCTATTGGCCATGAATTGAAGGAAACATTATTTGATATCCCTCCTAACTGCTCCACTGGTCAGCCGCTTAAACTCAAGAAGTTGAAGTTAGAGGTTGCAGTGCCTTATGTATATGATAGGTTTATTGGAGCGTGGGGAATGTTTCCACACCATGACCAGGTCCCACTATACTTTTTGAAACATATATATCCAGAGTTTGTCCTAGGGATGCACCTAGATTACACCAGCACACCCTCGGGCTTATATGGTGTTGGTGGTCATGCGTGTCTTGGGGCTAGTAGAGACCCTAGGGCTCAGCCAGAGCTAGAGCCTTTGGTAGGTCTCCCTAGCATGACCGTGCTTAGGACAGATGATGTAGTTGAGACATCTCAGCTAGAGATTGAGGAGCGGAGTGCACTAGCAGAGGAAACACACAAGACAATGCATGGTACCATGATGGCTGTGCAGGCAGAGAGACAAAGAGCACCCACTACACCTACAAATCCTCAGCTACAGTGGGTGGATGATGATATTCTCTACATTCTTGATCATGATACAATGTTGTTGTATGATATCGATGCCCGCGATGCATATTATCGATTGTGTGATAGATGCAAGCCTCGACCGATGAGATATTTTCGTCATTTCATTGTCTTGATTGTAATGTATCTTCAAATGAATCATTTTTAACTAAACTTTGCTTTGTGTTAGACCTCCATGTAGGAGCCTAGTTTCATGGAGGTCCTTTTTGGTAGTGATGCATCTGTTCAAGGTCTCGCTCATGTTCCGTCCACCCACGTCGATGAGGTATGTGTTAACTATCATCCTAAATTTGAATTTATAAATGAGTCAATTGTTGAATATGTAATACTTTGGTTTGTTCTAACTTTCGTCATTTATCTTGTTCATATTGTACAAGATAGAGGCAAGGGCATTGCATAAGATTCTACAGAGCCCCGCCCGAGTCCTACTTACGACACGCCAGTCGACGAGGTACTAGTTATTTATGTTCGAATTGTTTGCACATTTATGTTCAAATTATAATTTACATGTTCAAATTGTAATTCTCAAGTTCAAATTTGAATTCATTAATATAGTTTTATTTTCATGTCATGGAAACAGGTGCAGACACAGGCAGTTGCAGATGAGGGCATTGAAGCCACTGTGATGTTTGTGGATCAGTGAGTTGCCTGTCATCAAATGGGTCCTGATGAAGGCTCATCTCAGCAGATGCCCAGCCTCCCAAACCTGACACTCAACTTGAGCGAGGTGAGTTCATAGATCTGTGTTTCATATATATTTATTTGTTGTCACATTGTACCTGTAATTTAAATGTGGTATGTAACTGACTTGCATAGTTCACAGTTTTAACTTCTGTAGTTCTCAAACCTGGGCAATTTTCTTTGTGATGAGCATGAGGATGGCCAGGGGCATAGTGCAGCTGATGGTAGTGGCCTTGATGGTCAATATCTTGATCAATGGCATAGGGGTGATTTGTAGACTGTTTTATTTGTGGACTTTATTATTTTGTACTTTATGATTATATATATATATATATATATATATATATGGATTTTTTTTTAACATGATGGGTTGTTAAATGTTTTAATTATTTGCAGTTATAGTTTAAATTTTGTTTTCAGTTACAATTTTAATATATTTAACAATCATTAATGTTTTATAATTTTACAAAATTGTATAATTTTGCAATTTAATAAATTACAAGTTTACAAAATTTACAATGTTTACAAAGTTTACAAGTTTACATGTTTGCAAAATTGTCAATCGAACACAACTAACAATTTTTAACATAACTTACAATTATAATGTTACAAAATTTACAACTTTACAATGTAAGATCTAGTAGGTGCAAATTACAATCACAATTTGCAATTTTAAATTACATCTACAATTTACAATTACAATGCAAAATTTGAATTCATTTACAAAAAAAATTACAACTACAATTTTAAATTTGATTACATTTGTAGAAAAATTTACAAGTTTGCAAAATAAAGTGTGATTTACAATTTACAACATGTAATTTAGAACTTTACACAAATAAAGTGTGATATACATGTATTTGCACAAATACACCAAAATAAAGTTACATAAACAAAATTGAGCTTCCATAACATGGTCTTAGGACATTGTTCGTATTCATAGGTATAGGTGAATGCACATAGAGTATATGAGAATGCACATACTCACACATATAGGTTTACAAAAATTACATTTAAAAACAAATGATATATTACAAAAATTACATTTCAAAACCATGTCAACTATGTCAACATTAAAAGTGGCATATAAATTTTATTCATCTGGAAAATGGGTTATAGGAATGTACGTCTCCATAATATGATCATGGTCAACTATTGACATCTTCCATCTCTTTAGTTCACCCCTCTTCACCTTGATTTCAATGAGATGTATCTGAGTTGCCACCACCAAATGATTGTATTGACAAGATATATACTCAGGCATGAAATCTGTGTAAATAATATAATCACCTTGTCTTCTCACTTTTTCAAAAACATGTCCCATCACAACTAGGTCACCAACCTGGTATGTGAACTCTCCATTGACATATGGCCGCACCAACCTGCTTTTCATTTGTGTACACCGCATCAAAAAGTATGCCACATGCTTGTCATTTCCCGATGGTGCAATTACAACAAATACATCACCTGCATCAAGATTTTAAAATATTAAACAAATCTTAAATATATATTTATGCATGTGTACAAGACTAGAGGTTTAAACATTCAATCAACTATCATGTACCTTGCTTAACCAAATAAGAAACTCGATCATGATCTAGTGAAACAACTGCCTTGTCAGTGTACATCTCTTGCGACGTCGGAATTGGATGTGGCCCTTTTGAATTAAGAGGGACATATTTCCATTATTTGACATATGCATCATTCACGCAATGATCAACCCCAGTCCATTGGCGTCAATGCAGAACTCATAGAAACACGCATACTTCCTCATTTCAATGGAAAATATGTCGCCCATGTCTTTACTATGAACTGAATGTAGTTCT
>LPNX010510829.1:0-15307 GCA_001517045.1 Pseudotsuga menziesii | reverse complement strand
CATTAAGCTACTTTCACCATTGAGAATTCTTTTTGGCCCACTTTTCCACCACCGGAGAAAGAGAAGAAGCAGCTTGGAGCTCGAAGCCACCGACATCGGACTAGCGCAACGGACTCTATCAACCTCCTCATTAGAGGTAACATCAATAAAGATCATTATTTATTTCTGTACCGTTTCTGCTTTATATTATTTACTTTTCACCGTATTGTTTCATGTTATTTACTTTTTACTGTTTTAGCTTCAAGAACGTATTTAGATTAGTTTTTGTTTCAGTTTATCATTATTTAATTCATATATCATTGAACTGCTACTAAGGAATCCATATTCCTTAGTAGGTGCTCATTCGCACAAGCTAGGGTGAAAACCCTAGCAACAGGAAGTACCCCTAATTGTCACCTAAAGTCAAAGTTTTCCGTTTATTCTAGTATTATGTGGCATCTAAAGTCTATTTAAAGGAGTTCATGATTGTGCATCATCCCTATTCTACCATACCAAGCTCTAGGAGCTTGCTTCAGTCCATACATAACCTTTTTCAACTTGCATACATGAGTCTCTTTGTCTTTGACTTCAAATCCTTGTGGTTGTTTGATGTAAGCCTTTTCCTCAATTCACCATTAAGGAAGGATGTCTTTACATCCATCTGGTGTAAGTCTCATTTCATCATGGAAGAAAGTATCATGATGGTTCTAATGGAAGTGTACCTTGCTACTAGGGAAATTGTTTCTTCAAAATCAATTCCCTCTTTCTAAGAGAATCCTCTAGCCACAAATCTTTCTTTGTACTTTTCAATACTTCCATCAACAACATGTTTTATCTTGTAGATAAATTTCGAAGATGCCACACTCCTTTTTTTTGGTTTGAGATAGTATATCCCAAACATCATTCTTCATTATTGACTTCTGTTCTTCTGTCATTGCTTCAAACCATTCTTTCTTCTTTGCATCTTCCTCATAGTTGGTGGGTTCTTGATCTACAAGGTCAAACATCAGAGCTACATAACTGGAATATGGATTTGATCTTTTGCTGGTTCTTGTTTAGCCTTCTGGAGCTCCATATCTTTCTTCTTATTTTATGATTTATCTTACCCAAACAAGTTTTCTCCTTCGATAGATATCCTTAGTAGGGGGCTCGTGAGGTTTTAGCATGTCATGATCTTCAGATGCTACTATTTTAGGAAAGGGTTCAACTTCTACCATTTTGGGAGGTACATCTTATTCATGTGCTTATTCAATATGACACCTTCTAGATTTATTAAGAGTTGTCTTTTCATCAAATGTTACATCCCTACCAATCTCGATATGATGGAATCCTTAGATGTATATCCTAAAGGCTTTGGAGAATTCACATCATCCAACAAATATTCCCTTCTTTCCAGAAGTATCCAACTTGGTTCTCTTCTCTTTCAGAACATGTACATATACTTGGCTATCTTCGAAGACTCTAGGTGTTACAGACCCAGAGGGTTCAGAGAATAACACATATTTTCCTCTAGTTAGTCTTTTTTGAGGTCTTACTTCTTCTTCATTCTCATCTTCAACTAGATGAGCATGATGTCTCTTATTGTTGTTGTTCTTCTTCTTTGGTGATGAAACTCTCTGGCTAGGTGTCCTATTTTATGATAGTTGTAGCATTGATACTTTGAGTAATCCTTCTTTTAAAGCATACCAATAACCATAACAACAACAATGGAAACAATGATAGAGACGAAGAAAGCCATCGAAATCCTCGGGTAGGAAGCTATTTGGACATTGGAGATGGTTCAGGAACATACTCTTATGGACGTGCTTATTTGCACCTCTTGCTTGACGCTTTAACCAATCATATGGACAATGTGCGTGTCATGGAGGGCTCTTATTTCAAAAATATGGATTTGCAATATAGCGCAGATCCTAAGTACCTCTTCCGCTTTTCCTCCAATGGAAAATTTTTCGCAAGGCTATACGTTGATCTGCCTCCCCATACGTTGCCCCCACAATCTTCTATTGTAGATCCTTGTCCTATGCAAGATCCTGGAAGTAGCACAATCTATCCAACATGTAATGGCACTCGCTCATTTGATAATGATAGTGGAAGTGCAAACTAAGAAGAGAAGGAAGGCAGTGGAAAAAATGAAGTGCATCGAGAGGTAGAGGAAAATAAGCAAAGCAAGGGACTACTGTCTGATCAAGAAATGAAGTAGTGTAGTAGTGAGCAAAAGACTCAGAAAAGTTCCACCTACAAGAAGGAAGACATTGTTAATGAGAAAGATGAGAAGCGAAAGTACCAATGAGCAACAATAGAAAAACCCTAATAACATTCAGAATAAATAAGCCCTTCTTGATATTATAACCAAGGAAACCTATATATAAAGAATAGGGATATAATGAGGTTTTTTTTGAAAAAATATAAAATTAGTAATGAAATTTATAATGTTATATTTATTAGTAATGCAATTTATAAAAAATTGAATTTTTAATTACTTATCAATTGATAAAATTATATGTAAAATAATTATAATTCCTTATATATTTACATAAGAAAAATTAAAGATGCTTGGTCAGCCGTTATTGCCACAAAATACCAAACTTGATTATAATCAATATCCACATACTATCGAAAAAATAGGACCGCGAGAGCACATGTTAGAGCTTATCTATTCATCATCATAGACTAAAATGGGAGGAGAAGAAACTTGGTAATCACTTGGAAGTTGTTTCTTGGAAGCACTCAAGGTTTCTCCCAATTGGAATGAATGTAGCACGGGCGATGAAAAATTAGTTGAGAAGTGTTGGGGTTTGTTACTGCATGACTAAAATTCTTTCCTATTAAATCGCAAGACAAAGTGTTGAGATTGGAATTGACACCAATATTTGAGTCCATCAACTGATGGGATAGACGTTGTAACCAACACTACATGTAGGTCATTCTCTCACTCAAGCTCCTACCTTTGGAATCATCTTAAAATAAACCATATGCATAATATGTGATGGCTTGTCCTAGCAACGATTTGTTATAATAGCGAAGAATGAGAGTTTTGGAATATGTGGAGTAATGGGGATTGGTTTTGGAACATCAAACCCTCTTGTTTCCTCTATGTTTATATAAGGAGATTTGCCTAATTATGCTTTTGCTTCACATAGCATTGTAAAATGGGGAGAATTGTGAGGTTTTTCACCATTACTTATTTTTGTAAAGCTTCTAGTTAGAATTATATTATAAGTACAAAAACTACAAAAGGAAATACACGGAAAGATGTCATCTCATGAAGTATGGGGAGGATTTTACACCAACCTAGACCTCCAATGATGCCGGTCATCAGAAACACAAAAGATAATTGAGTTTTTTCCTTCAACATGCCTGCACTACAAAATTTACAATAGGGACAATGAATTATTTCTGAGCAATTAGATAGTATAATGGAGAAAATGATAGGACTTGAGCATAGTAAAGAGTAGACTAGGGGCGCACAACCTGTGCTTCATATTTATCAGGGCTGGGTTTATCTTCAACTATTGGGAAGCTACCAAAGAAGTCTTCATCCCATACCTGGTAATGGAGCTTGGGAGACAAGGGATGTGGTTTCCTGCTTCTGGTCCCCTCCCTGAAGGAAGCACATACCCTTTTGAACTGTAGGATATCAATAGTTGACGACACTGGAAAGTTGATAACGAGCAGAGCCCGACTTAAAGTAGCCCCATTTTCCTACATGGTCGGCTTAGTTGAATTGGAAGGGAGGACTTTCATTGCATCTAAACCTTTGGAGAACATCATCTCCGAGATTGAAGGTGGCAGAGGTCCCTGAATCGAGACACTTGGATGTGGGGCTGATGCAAATCCATTAGGGAAGGAGAATTCCATATTCTCCATCTATACCTTGGAAAAACTGGAAGGAGGGTGCCTGACCCTGGTTGAACATCGCTCCAAATAGTATTTACCCCCTACTAGACTAGTGTCCAGATTGGTGAGTTTTCCATCTAAATGAAACAGGATGACATGGACATACATAATAGATATGTTGGCTACAGTACAGTTCATTAGCACTTCCTCCACCAGATTTCCCATCATGTTCTTAATAAGCCAGTAGAAATTTATCTCGCTTCCAAAGTTGCCCGTGGTGAGAAATTCCGCAACATGAGCATATTCCCATTCTTCAATGAGGGGACGAACTGTAGGAACAAAACTGATCTCAGAACCATGATTAACTACCTTTCCTTTTCATGGGTGCTTAGCATCATGGACTAAGCCACACTCACTACCTCTACATGGTGTTCCCATTTTCCATGTCATGGTGTGACTGCACAGAGCCGAGGCTTTCTGAGACGAACAAGTAATAGATAATGACCAGAGACACATTAGCACTAGAGCAAACTTCGAGTGAGCACTCATGTAGAAGGTAGTCAACGCTAGCTTTATATCAAACGTCGTCCTGGGGAGCGAAAAAGGCTTTACACGTGGGGCTTTCATTATATCATTGTCTGCCTAGATAGCTTTCATTTTTCTGCATTACAACCTCCTTTGTTTCAGTGTTCCAATTCTCATAATACTGTCGTAAACCACTTTGTCATAATGCTTGCAAAGTCGGGGCATCGTGCAGAGAATCTCGATCCATGTCTTCATGATCTCATTCGCTTCACTCTAAAACCATCTTGAACCTGCCCAATTGACCACCATTGATTGTTAGAAACACATACCCTTTTGAACTGTAGGATATCAATAGTTGACGACACTGGAAAGTTGGTAATGAGCGGAGCCCAACTTAAAGTAGCCCCAGTTTCCTACATGGTCGGCTCAGTTGAATTAGAAGGGAGGACTTTCATTGCATCTAAACCTTTGGAGAATAGGATCTCTGAGACCGAAGGCACAAAGGCCCCTGAGTCGAGACACTTGGATCTGGGGCTGATGCAAATCCATTAGGGAAGGAGGCTTCCATATTCGCCATCTAGACCTTAGAAAAACTGGAAGGAGGGTGCCTTACCCTAGCTAAACATCACTCCAAAGAGTTTTTACCCCCTACTATACTAGCGTCCAGATTGGTGATTTTTCCATCCAAATGAAACAGGATACCATGGACATACATAATAGATATGTTGGCTAGACAGTCCAGTTCATTAGCACTTCCTCCACTAGATTTCCCATCATGTTCTTAATAAGCCAGTAGAAATTTATCTCGCTTCCAAAGTTGCCCGTGGCGAGAAATTCTGCAACATGAGCATATTCCCATTCTTCAATGAGGGGACAAACTGTAGGAAAAAAATTGATCTTATAACCATAATTAACTGCCTTTCCTTTTTATGGGTGGTTGGCATCATGGACTGAGCCACACCTACTACCTATACATGGTGTTCCCCTTTGCCACGTCATGGTGTGACTGCACAGAGCCAAGGATTTCTGGGATGAACATGTAACAGATCATGACCAGAGACACACTAGCACCAGAGAAAACTCCGACTGATCACTCATGCAGAAGGTAGTCGATGCTAGCTTTATATCAAACGTCATCCGGGGAATCGAAAAAGGCTTTACATGTGGGGATTTCATTATGTCATTGTCTTCCTACATAGATTTCATTTTTCCGCTTTACAACCTCCTTCGTTTCAGTGTTCCAATTCTCATAATACTGTCGTAAACCAATTTTTCGTAATGCTTACAAAGTCGGGGCATCGTGGAGAGAATATCGATCCATCTCTTCATGATCTCGTTCCCTCCACTCTAAAACCATATTGAACTTGACCAATTGACCACCATTGATCATTAGAAACATTCCAATTCTTTCGATTTTGGCCATACTATAAAATTTTCTATCTCACACAGTACACGCGACTGTCCTTTATACACATCATGTGTCACATGCAAGTTTCCCTCATGCAGGTCTTGTGTAGAATGTGTGTACGCGACTATCTTAGTCTCCTACTTGCGTGTACTACGAAACCTTCCTAGGGAAGGCCCAAAACATAAAAAAATTGCATAAAAATGGAATTTAGAATGGTTAGAATGAAGGAGAGGCGAGAGCTAACCAACTTGACACCTGCATAATTTGAAATCTTCCACCGGTTTGTCCTCGTTGAGTAATCCAAGTCATAGGTGAAATATTGCCAAATTGGGTAAAAATGTCAAATTGTATGTTTTAATTCTATTTTTGAACTATATATAGAAAAATTTTAATTTTTTTTAGGTTTATAGTCTATAGTTTGAAAATTATTTTGATATTTCAACTAATACCATGTCTTTTTCCCTAATGCAACAGGTTCAAAGTCTTTCAAAAGTTGTTATCCGCTCATATAGGGTAGGATTTGCATCTTTCATATGCCTTTATGCATCTATACCTTATCCATTTTAACCCTAGGATTACCTATTTGACCACGGACTATGGTGTTTAACCATTTTTACCTTGTCTACATCAATGTTCTTCTGTGGATAGGGCCTCCTTTCCATGAGTACCTTAGTTTAGAACACTTTGTCGTCTTTTGGTACTCATGCTGCATTTGTCATAGGTTTACAGGAGCCTTCTTAGCTATTTTCACGAAAAATTGAGCCTCACTATTGGTCTCTTTTTACAAGTTATCCCTTTTTATAAGGCTCCCCACCCTTATGGAGTTTCTTTAGGCCCATATCTGACTCCTCAAAACAGACTTGGCTACCAAGTAAACTTGTCCTTTCAGGCTCGTTAAGAATATGTGAATGGGCATCCACATTGGTGGTAGTTTATCACTTTTTCAGACCATGTGAAATAATATGAAAAAGGAGCACTCTCTTATCTTTGGAATTGAGAAGAGTATTCTCATTGATAGGTTTATCACTTTTTCTGGACCCAAGGGACTAAACTTATGAAAAAAAGGAACCCCCCAGTATGAGCTTAGTTTTCTCTTTTTCATGCTCTCGACCCAAACATGAAAAAGATTCCGAGCGTACTCTATGTCTTTGCCATGCTCGTTAAACCCTAAATAACAAAGCATCAAGTTTACTGTTGTAAGCCCCATTTCTCGTAATCAAATGGATATTTTCGAGTGATCTTTCCTTCCTTCACACTCGTAAAACTCAGGACATATGCTGCTTTTGAAGGAGCATTGGGTAGGTGGTAATTTAACCTTTTTTAGACCTTTGTGACGAAGTATGGAAAAGGTGCACCTTACTTCTTCGGAAGGCAAGAGAGTTATTCTGTGGATATTTTTATACTTTTTTGGCCTCAGGAGACTAAATTGTACAAAAAATAACCCCGCTGGGGTCTTCGTCAGAGTTTTCAGACTCTCAAAATATGAAAACACCAACGAGCATATACTAGTTCGGGCTTGTAAAATCCAAGAATAAGTTACTTTATCAAGCATTATTCTCTCCCCTCTTCAAGCTTGTAAAAAATGAAGAGAGACCTGAGTTAACTTTCCTGGGATCGTTAAAATTTAACAGGAAAGATAAGGAAGAAGTACTCTCTTTGGGTTATAAACAGTGGCAACATGTCATCCTTGAACATAGCACTCTCTGAACTTTCTGATACTCATGTTTCAGTTTATACTTTCAGCTCAACTATTACTTTGAGTTTCTTACTCCTCCACTTGTCCTTTATACTTGGGGAATCTGATCATGTCTCCTACATGACATATAAGTCTAGTTGTCCTATCTGCAATTTAAAATATGCCTTGGGTCATCTTTGTGTCGTGCTCACTATTCAAGGATCTATCCCTTCATTTGATTATTATCCTAATTCTATCATTATCCTATCTGAGTATTACTTGTGTCTACCTCCCCATATCCAGTTCCTAGTCACTCTTGTGATCTGTTGGAGGATCCATTGCCTTCCTCATCATAGTATGGTTTCTCATTAGTGCTTCCTGAAGACGAAGACTTAGAGATTTGATGATGGTAGCTTAGGATTCACTGTCATTATTGGTGAACTCCTTTGTTTCAGTTGTCAGTTTCACTCATTGTCTGAGATTCTGTTGAGTTCTTTCTAGGTTCGACTTCAACACATCTATTCACATGGTAAGGATTGTACTGGTTCCTTTGTATTTCTATGAAGACCTTAGGTTCACATCTATAGCCTAAGTTGCGCAATATCGTGTTATTTTTAGTTAAACAGCTTCCAGATTTTGAAGACTCATCATTGTATATTGTGGCTTTGATCCACCTTTGTAATATACATGGTCTTGTACCTGTATCACATGATATAATAAAATATTGTGAAGGAGTTAGTGTTCCATTATATTGAACATGGAATCCTCGGATATGATTTTGTATATGCCATTGATATGATTGCTTCAGCCTTGACGTCCATACATCGGGCTTGGAAGTCAAAATCGAAGACTCTCACCCATTCGCGACCCCCGCAATGCCAATTTTGTTTCCAAGTAGGCACTTTGGTGTTGGCATGACATTCCTATAGTTTTACAAATTTCACACTGATTTTGACGTCAACATGTTGGTGCTTGGCTCCAATGCATAACCTATTTCACACTTAACCCTCTGATATGATCGTCACCATGTCGGTGATTTAGCAACAAAATAAATTCTCAACATAGAGACAGAATATTTACCTTTGCCTTATGATTTGGCCCATCTATTCGGCCATGGAAGTCTATGATAGTATTCCTTCCTTAGAAGCGACTATAGTAATTTGTCAATGCTTCCTCCGATTTAGTGAATGCTTTCGATCCATTTCAATGTGGAAATATGGCATGCATTTAAGCTTTCTCGATCCCTGATATTCCTCTATGGAGCTCATAAAACTTATGTAATGCAATTATTCATACCCAACAGGTATATAATCTATTTATCAGTGTAGTTTATGCATAGCATAGTTCCTTCAACACACACACAACATTAATAAAACATGCACAAAGAGAACTTAATTTACAGCTATGAACAACCATTCCACTAGAAATTCAAGATATACAATTAAATTAATTCCTCATACACAATTAATCATTCCATATAAACAAGTTAAGCATTCATAGTCAATAATTTGGAAATTCCAAAACACACAACATAATACTTATCTTTCAGTTGAATCGCTTAAGTAATTGGCTATGTGAGTGCAACATTCCACCAAACCATAGGTCTCTATCTAACCTATACTACATCAGTTGACATACCACCCTCGATCTAGGATATGGTATCCAGTAGAGAGGAACTACACATGGTATCCTACTAGGTATTTCAAGCATACATTGAGTCAAGGGAAGGTGAATGTTAAGCCATTCAGATCAATCATAGAGATACAAGCATCTCACTCAATTAACTAGCCCTTGTACCCACAATATAACCTACCACACCCAACATAAGGAAGGTCCCTTTTTATGCTACATAGTCCCTTGGGAACCCCTTCCCTCTAGGGTTATTTAGGGTGGACATAGAAAGGTCTAGATTACAAACTCATTGATATTATCACCTTCATTAGGTTTATGAAGCCATTTTGTCTCAGAATCTCCCTAGCTTCAAATTTCTCTAGCTCTATGATTCCAAACCATGTTGGGATTCAATGTGTGACTTGATTCTTAGGTATATAACCGGTTATGGTCTTGATTGGTCTCACTGCTATTGAATTGTGCACGCTATTAATGCAAGCTATGTTGGGCATGATATGTTTATCTCATATCTCATTGCATATGAAAAATGAGGACACATTTTTATCCTCTTCCCCCTTTGTTTTGTTGCACAGAGATGATGGGATGTTCATTCATGATTAACTTGACTTATAATCCACATAAACTAGCTTGTAGTGTGTCATGCACATTGCAGCCTCCTTTTACAAGCTTCATTAAACTCGTGAGTTTCTTTCTTAGCTACCCTCTTACAACAAAATTGAAGAAATGCTAAGGGAGTTTACTTGGGAAGTTAGTTTCAATTTATGGAACAAGGGTTGTCAAAATGACACTTGGAAATATTGGATTGAATCCAATAAACCCCTCACCTCTCCGTAGTGGATATCATATCCCCTCATTCTTGTTGCCTCCATAGCTAGCCTTGAACATTTTATTTTCATTATAAGTATTTATAGTATTTACATTCTCCATGGATTACCAATGCATGGATTATAAATTACTTTCCTTTGTAAACAACCCATTCATTAGTGGGGCCTTGTCCTTGAGCTCCACACTAGGAATTATACATCGCATGTATACACTATTCACATATCAAGCCAATATTTACATCAAGGGCCAAAATGGGGACATTACATTATACCTTTTGGTTTTACTAATGCATTGACTACATTATTGTGTTTTATAAACATATATTTAGTAAAAACTTGGACAAATTTGTACTTATTCTTATTAAGGGCATACTTATCTATTAAAAAACTTAAGAAGGACATAAAAAACACTTCAAGATAGTATTACAAACTATGATGGAACATCTATTATATGTAAAGTTAAGTAAGTGTGACTTTTACCATAAACAAATTAAGTACTCGGGACATATCATTATAGAAGAAGGAATAGTAGTGGGTCCTCATAAAATAAAATCCATCATGAGCTGGATTATTCCTAAAAATATAACTCTTGTAGGATCACTTACGAGCATTAGGTTAGTATCGAATATTTATAGCAGGATTCTGAAAGGAAACCTATTCTATCACTTCCATGCAAAATAAGGGGACAAAGTTTGTATGGTCAAAAAAATGTGAAGCAAATTTTCAATAATTAAAACATTTCTTCAGTGTTGCACCTATTTTGAAAATTGTAGACTTAGATACGGATTTTGCAGTTTGCACATATGCATGTAAACAAGGACTAGGTGGAGTCCTCTTACAACATAATCATGTAGTATGTTATGAATGTTAAAAATTAAAATAACATGAAAGAAAATATGTTACTCATGAATTTAAGATTGCTTCTATAAATCATGCATTAAAAGTATGGACACACAATCTATTAAGAACAATTTATTTAGTGTTGATTAATAATATTGGATGAAAAATAATTGTTTGATTAGTAAAATTTAAATGCTATGTAGGCTCGATGGTTTAGGTGGATTCCTCCTACAACATAATCATGTAGTATGTTATGAATCTTAAAAATTAAAATAATGTGAAAGAAACTATGTTTCTCATGAATTTAAGCTTGCTTCTATAAATCATGCATTAAAAAGTATGGAGACACAATATATTACAAACAATTTATTTAGTGTTGATTAATAATCTTGGATGAAAAAAATTGTTTGATTAGTAAAATTTAAAAGCTATGTAGGCTAGATGGTTGGTTTTCCCTAGGAAATATGAATTTAAGATCAAAAATTAAAAAGAGAAGATAATATTTAGTTGTTGATACACTCAATAGGAGCATGCACATGATTCTCATGGCTACTACTAGCACCCATGAATTTGATATGAAAACCAAGATAAAAAATACTTTCACCAAAGATGGATTTTTTGAATAGATGAAAACCAATTTGCAACAAAAAAATATGAACAAGGACATGAATTGATTCAAGAATATTTATTGATGTAGAAGGGTAGGTTTTACATTCCTAATTCAATATATGTGAAGGTATTGACTATGAATGAGCTACATACAAATTGATATTCAATGCATTCGAGATATCAGAATATGGTCACTATGACAAGGAAGTGGCATTGTTGTTCTAGAATGAAAAGAGACATTGTTGAGTACATTGAAAGGGGTTTTGAATGCCAATAGGTTAAATTTGATTATCAACATCCTGCATGATTGCTACAACAATTTCCAATTCATGAATAGAAATGGGAGGTTATTTTAATGGATTTAATAAGAAATTTTCCCAAGACAAGGAAACAACATGACGTGATTATGGTTTTAGTGGATACGTCAAGTATGGATGCTCATTTTATACCTAACAAGTCTACTTTTAAAGCAATACATGTTTTCTAGATCTTTACGAAATAGATATTTATATTGCATGGAATACCCAAAGCTATTATTTTAGATGTGTTTTAGATAGAGATCCAAAATTCATATCAAAATTTTGGAAAGGGTTAAACACACAATTGAATTTGAATATTGATTATGACCCAAAAATATATGGGAAAACTAAGAGAAAAAATCACATTTTGGAAGACATGCTTCACATGTATGTAATGTACAAACCAAACCAATGGAAGTTTTATTTAG
The DNA here is from genome assembly GCA_001517045.1 of Pseudotsuga menziesii. Taxonomy (NCBI): domain Eukaryota; kingdom Viridiplantae; phylum Streptophyta; class Pinopsida; order Pinales; family Pinaceae; genus Pseudotsuga; species Pseudotsuga menziesii. Next base: position 3,251 of record LPNX010510829.1, on the reverse strand, counting down.
ATTTTGTAGAATTTTCCTATGATAATGTCTATTAGGTTTCTTCAAAGACGAGTCTCTTTGAAATTTTCTATGATAGAAGATGTAATGCCCCTATTAGCTAGGATAATCTTGTAAAGAGGATCATGCTTGGTGTTGATATGTTCAGAGAAATGGAACATGAAGGGCAAAAATCAGGAAGAACTTGAAAGCAACTCAAGAAAAATAAAAAAGTTATGCAAACGTGAAAGGATTCCATAAACAATTTAAGGTTGGAGAACATGTGTATCTAAAAGTGAAACCAAAAGTAATTCCACTCAAGCTTAGGACCAAAAAGAAGTTTACTAAAACTTGGGAAGTGTGCAAAATATGCTACTAAATATTGTGGATCCTTTGAGATTTTAGGGGGGAAAAAGACCAATGGCATATCAACTTGCATAGACAACAAATCTCAAAATCCTCATATATTTCATGTTTCATTGCTTAAAAAATATGTTCAAGAAACTAATCATGTTATAGTTTGGACAATGATTCGGGTGCAATAAGGAGAGTTCCATACCAAACCCTTGTGCATAACAAACAAGAGAGAAACATTGATATGGAATCAAGATTTCACTAAGGTAAAAGGGCAATTGAAACATTTTGAACTAGATGAAGTCATCTAGGAAATTGAAGATGCCATGAGAGAGGTGTATCCATTTTTTTATTTCAAGCATGAAGGCGACCTAAATAAAATAACATGGAGGGAATTGTTATTTTAAGGGAGAGGAGATGTAATATACCCCAATATTATCCCTAAAGTAAATAAAAAAATAAACTCTCATTTTGACTTAGTTGTTAGTTATTTTTTATTTCAACACATATATGATATTGTATTTGATGCACCACAAAAAAAACATCATTAAACTAATGGTCATTTGTAAATATTTGCAAATATATTATTAGTAAAATATGCGAGGATGACTTGGCACGATCATTATAAGGAAAAATCATGATACCACAAGTGGGAAAGACAACCTATGATATAGAAGTCCAATTGTCAATTAAACTTGTCCTCTTTTCATGGCTTGATAAGTTGTTGAAACCTATCCCAAAACTATATCCATGCTTTCCAAAATTATAGTGAAAGGTGTTATGGAGGACTCATTTTCAAAAATAGGAGGAGAGGGGGGTTAGTTAAAAGAAGGTGGAAAAAAAAATGGAAAGAAAGATATTTGCAACTACTCAGTGAAACTTTTAAGGAGGTTGAGAAAAGAAAACCAATACCATTAAAATTCAATCTCACTAAAAGCAAGGACTCTATATGATCATAATGAATATTGACAATGTTGTAAGAAGTAGGCATTGTAATAAGTAACAAAGTATGAGACTTTGTTATGTGCATTATTATGAGAACATGAGGTGTAAGGTGTAGCCATGACTTTAGAGTGTACTTGTGCCTAAGGGAAAATTGTTCAACCTTATCTTACTTTGTGGTGGTGGTTATTCATTGTTTGTCTCAAGGGTGGATTTTAAGATAAACGAGTTACATGTCTCAAACAACTTATGGTTTGGTGGTTCCTAGACCTTCCCAAGTTAATTTTTCCTTGCACAAGTTAATATGGAGTCTAATTGTTGATAAAATTTGGAGACGATATTTTTTAATAAGTGGTTACATTCCAATTTAAAGTTCCATTCTTGGCACCCCTTAAATACTCATTTTATCTGGTCATGACAAATCTAGATGCATCTAGAATGGATTTTCTAATTAGCCATGTCAACAATGCACCATGATATGTAGTTACCTTAGCTTCACTATGGATAACAATGCTCAATATGGTTCCTATGCTTTCTTTTTCATCAAAACTAAGAGTACATGGCTCTAAATTTTGTCAAATTAGTTCTATATTTCCAACTTTTCCACATCTATAAAGTTATTGCTTGCATGTATTGTTATCCTCTACTTAAAGTCAAAAACTCCTTCAATCTAAAAACACATATAAATTAGATATAAATTAGAGGTGAATATAAAAAACAAACAAACATAACTACCATACAACCAATCAACCATAAACATCTTTATTTACCCTCCAAAACAATGAGAGACTCTAACTAGCTCATTTAACTAACAAAATACCGTTACCTACAAGATCAATAAATAAATAAAATTTAACTAACAAAAATACCCTTACCTATAAAATCAATAAATAAAAAAATGGAGCGTTAGTTTAAATTATTGCTTGCATACATTGATATCCCTTACCTAAATTCAAATACCTAGTCTTCCAAAGCCGACCACAAAACTTACTCAACGACCATTAATTCCTCGTTCTAACCCACACGACATCATGATTCGTTGGATGCTATTCGATGACTATAAAATGTCAAATGAAACGACTGAAACATATTGAAAAGGAAGTTAGAGACCATTGTTGATAATAGTACTCAAACTTGCGAAGGAGCATTCAGGAGCTTTCAGATTGCATACAATGAAGCGTCCGTCTCCGTTTTTAAGCAGCAGCAGTTGCAGTAGCAGCAGTGGCAGTGACAGTGACGAAGAGAATTATAATGGTTCAGATTTTCAGGGCAATACCAATTTTCCAGGCTTTGGCGATTTCGGTAATTTTGATTCAGACTCTTTTTCTCAGCAGCCTCCTCCTCATCTACGACGCTTGGTGGCTGAGGGCGAGGATCGTGGCTGTGCTGATCATGCTGGTGGTTGTAATGATCATGGGGGCTCTGGCTCTGGCTCCGGCTATGGCGGCGGTGGTGATAATGATAATGGCCATAACCATAACCGCAACCGCGCTTATGAGGATCGTCTTGTGGATTTTTTCTTGCGCATGGTTAAGCATGCCAATAACCCTAACCCTAACAAGAACAATGGCAACGACGATGACAGCCATCCGCATCCTGGAGTAGGAAGCTATTTGGACATTAGCGATGGTTCAGGCACTTACTCTTATGGTCGTGCTTATTTGCACCTCTTGCTTGACGCTTTAACCAATCATCCGGAAACTGTGCATGTCGTGGACGGCTCTTATTTCGAAAATATGGATTTGCAATATAGCGCAAATCCAAAGTACCTCTTCCGCTTTGCCTCCAATGGCAAGGTTTTTGCAAGGCTATATGTTGATCTGCCTCCCCATATGTTGCCCCCTCAGTCTTCTATTGTAGATCCTCGTCCTACGCAGGATTCTGGAAGTAGCTGCACAATCTGTCCAACATGTCATGGCACTCGCTCATTTGATGATGATACTGGAAGTGCAAACTCAGAAGAGAAGGAAGGCACTGGA
>LPNX010510825.1:90513-111023 GCA_001517045.1 Pseudotsuga menziesii | reverse complement strand
AGGTGGAGATGATTCATGAATGTACTTTTCTCTTTGAATGAGTTACTAATATACAAGAAGAAACACTTTTCAATGTTGGTTGTATATCAAATATTCTATTGAAACTTTTTTGAGGAATTTTATATTATTTGCTAATATGAAAATTTTGGTTCAACTTCTATGTTAATTCATGTGATGGTACTTTATGTGAATTATATAACACCATTCAATTTTTAAATTTTCAATTTGTTTTTTACATAAACTCAACATGTCACTAGATCAAATGTGCATAATCATATTCAATAATGAACCTTAAAACATCTTCTAGACTTCCTCTATAAATATATTTAAGGCACTTGCAATAAGGTTTGAAGTGAATTTTCCCTATTAGTTGTTATTATAATTGATATAAATTTAATTGTTCTACTCTGTTGCATTCTAATTAATATTATATTTTCTTATGAAGACTTTAAAGTGGTGCAAACTTTGTACTAGTGCAGTATCTTATACTCAACAAAGACAAAGTAGTAACATTTTGAGAGTGTGGGCTTTCACAGTTTGTCATCATTATGAATGATTTTCTGGATTAAGTTGTTAGTGAGTTTTTAAATCAACATTTCAATTGGGCACTCCACGCATGATCGTCAGGGGAACAATGTAAAATTAATTATGGTTTGAAAAGCTTTCACATAGCTTAATCCCGAAAATCAGTAGGCAAGTATTAACATTTAATGTCAATACTACATAAGTTAATAATATTCACAACACAATATTAATATGTTAAATAACTTTATATTATGTAAGAAATTTCTTATACAAATTATTAATAATTCACTAGTAAAATATTGGTGACTTTTGTTTTAACACGTAAATATAAATATTAATGATAATCAAAATATATCATTAAATACATTTATAGATAAAATTTCTTGCATAAATATGTTATTCATAAAATCAACATTCATTAAGTTAGTTTTTAATACACCACCACCAACAACAACAATAATAATAAATTATGTCTCTATTCTAATTCATAACTTATTTTAATAATTACTAAGATAAAACCTATTTTACTCTAAGTCATAAAAATATTTTCTCTTGTCCTCTATCAAGTGGTGTCATCTTCCAAAAATAAAACATCATAATCAAAAAAGACTTAGACTTACTATGGTAACTCAACCTATACACATTAGTTAACATAATTTCAATTAAATGAAATTCCAAGATAATAATAGCAACAAACATTGATTATTAATGTCATTAAATAACTTTAATAAGAATATGTAAAAAAATATTCTGCAATCTATTTTTCGTGATATAACCATTGATCAACTTAACTTTTATTAGAAAATATAAATAAAAGTAATAAAAATAAATTATATTTCTACTCTAACGTATAATTGTTTTTTATCGTTAAAATAATAAACTTAGCATAGTAACACTTAATATATAATATTTTTTCTTGTCACTTATAAAATGTTGCCAACCTTCTAATATATTACAACATGATACTCAACACATGCAATATTGCTTGCTACGTCTAGAATTAAAATTGTTATAGTAACAAACACATTTATATTATGTCATTAAATAGTTATAAAATGGGTCATTCTAAAATATCGCCAACCTTCTACTAGTATAGGAACTCAACACCAACAATGTACTAGTTACCATATCAAATTATAATTCAATTGCTTAATCATAGTAACATATACAATATTAATGTCATTACATAAACTTAATCAACTTACCATTTGATACAAACTATAGATAATATTAATGGAAATTATGTAAGGAATCAAAGTCTAAGAATTTCATCATTTTGAAAGAATCAAAGTCTAAGATTTTCATCATTTTGATTTGTCACAGAGGATTAGAAAGGTGTAATTCAGGTGTTAACAAATTCCCTCTCCCCTCATGTTGTAAAGGGTGCTAGCTCAATGGAAGAGCACCTGCATTACAAGCAGGACGATGCTGGTTCGATTCCTCCGTGCCCTAACATAAATTAATAGATGATTTAAAATCTAACAATAATATAAATGTTGTAAGATATCTATATTTTCAATATAAATATGCTCTTTTCAATTAAACACATTGTTCAAATACTTTATAAATTAATAATGAACATTTGCAATAATTAATTCAATGGGTTTTCCCCCTTTCCTCTTGTATATGAAAAAAATCAAACTGTATTGCACTAATGCTTTTCTAGTTCATAATTGATTTTGATTGTTAAAATAATTAATATTAATAAACAAGAGATGATTTACCATCATCAATATCATTAAATAAATTTATAGGTAAGAAATTTCTCACGTTAATCTATCATTCATAAAGTAAACATTCATCAACTTAGTTTTTAATACACTACCACTACCAACAATAATAATTATAAATTATGTTGCTACTTTAATTCAGAATTTATTTTAATCATTACAAGGGTAAAACTTAGACTTTAAAGTCATAAAATATTTTCTCGTTTTGATTATAAGTGGTGCTAACTTCCAAAAATAAAACAACATACTCAACAAAGGAAAAAATAATTACTATGACAATTTTTATAATTGTTGTAATAACAAATACAATGTTGGTATTATGTTATAAAATAATTTAATCAAATTAACATTTAATACAAACTATAAATAATATTAATAGAAATTATGTAAAGATTCAAAGGCTATGACTTTTTTCATTTTGAAAGAACTCAATCTAGTGGAAGTTCTAAATTCTAGATCCACTAAATAATTACAAATTTAATGAAATATGTGTTTTATCCTTTCTAATAGGATTCAAACATGATTTCTCTACCCCTTACTACCCACATGCTAATGGAAAAGTATAATCTGTTAACAAATTTATCAAAACTATGATCCAACACACAATTGATAAGAACAAGTCTAATTGGCACAATATGATCTTCCCCTATCTATGGTCCTACCACACTTTGGTCAAAACAACCACTAAATTCACATAATTTCACTTGGTACACAGTGTTGAAGGAATATTACCTATCAAGTGCCAGATACCCACCCTCCAATCCATCGTTGAGTTGTTACATGACACCACAGTGTTGGAATAACATTTATTCACCTTAGATCACCTTGATGAAGAACGGCGATATTTTCTCTAGCAAAACAAGGCCATGAAACTTCACTCCAAATCCCAATATGACCTCCACGTACACCCGTGTACCTTTAGTGAAGGAGACTTTGTTTTAGCGTTCAACGTTAAAAAGGACTCCAAACTAGGCCCAAGCAATTTTGTGTCCAAATAAATAGGACCATATGTTATTCAACGGTGTCTCCCAAATGGGGCATATGTTTTGCAATATTTTGAAGGTCTAACTTTGAACAACCCCATCAACGGGCTATATCTGAATTGGTTCTACCCATCAACTAAGCACCCCATAGGTGCATCATGTTTTGAGTTGTTATTTTTGCATTGTCCATACCTTTGTCATGTCCCTTACTATATTTTGGTATGTGCGTCATGTGTACAGGAGTACTCCCAGAACATGGAGAATTTTGCAACCATTGGCAATGATGCAGGAATTCTACCATAGGTATCATCATAGAATTGGCCTCTCGACACCAATTTTCCCTTTGAAAAACATATCCATAACATAATTTTTGCCTTATAAAAACAAGACTCCATCCCATATAGTTATCAATATTCCATATTTGAGGTGCCATCAACCTCATTACTGTGAACCACTCTATTCCCTCATGGGTTTTCACCCACAACAAACCCCATCATTATCTGGCACCCATGATGTCGAACCCCCTTGCAAGTACAATGAATTTGTTCTTGCAAGGAAACACCCACTTCAAGAAAATTATTTCATAGTTGTGCATTTACTCCCCCACCTCAAGCAATACAACAAAACCAAATTCCTTGCCACTAGTTAAATAAATAATTATCACATCCTTCTCATTCCTCCATGAGCATTCACCTCTTTGCATATCTTCCTCATATCATCACCCCCGCAAAGACACCAATGGGGCCCCTTCCCCCCAAAAAAACCAATTCTATTCAATTATTCTTGCAGGAACACTCTACATGGCATTGATTCATGGGCCAATTATGTTTGTATTTGTAAAACAACCCTCACTTAATCTTGGAAAATATTCCCCAAACCACTCAAAACCATGGGATTCTCACCCATCATCAAAATTCACTCCCCAATTCACCAAAAACTATGGGAGTCATGACCCATCATCAAATTGGTCCCCCGACATGCCCAAAACTATGGGGACCTCACCAAATATTCCTTATGTACAAAACTTTCCTCGATACTCTCAACTACGAGAACCGCCCATTCTTTTGGAAATAACCCCTAGTCTCCTTTCATCAATGTCATTGAGTCTTACTTTCCCCCAACATTATCAATTTTGACAATAGCCATACCCTCAGTATTGTGTCCTCAACAAAACCCTTCATCCCTAGTTTGTTTCCCTATGTTACTCTCTGAAGATTGCTACCATCAGATACTCCCCTTGTCAACATCGATCAAAGGAAGTCATGAGGCCCATGCTCATCGGCCATTCTTTTGTCAATTTAGTTAGTTTTACATTTGGTTACAACATGATCTTGGTTCATAGAGTAAGATTCTGATCTTATCAAACACTTTAACTCTCATCGATATTGACATTGCATATTCTAAGAGTTGTAGTGGTTACAATGGTACCTTGGGATCCCTTCCAATAATTATAAGTGATCACCTTGACCTACATAGGGAGACCCCTTGAGCTCCCTAATGTAGTGGTCTCCCCTATGCTTGACATCAACACATTCATCGCATCAAGGGGGGTCGTACATTTTGAAGGTAGCAGTGTTCATGTTTGAAAATAATGATAACATCATATATGGTACAATGCATTCCTCACTCAATGGCTTCACCAGGATTGTAGACACCCACCTCCACAGGTTTCTTCAAATTCTTGACAATTCCACTTCTCTAACACCATTATCATCCATTCCGGGTTCATGTACTCTTACATGGTTTGAAGCAACCTTAATCCAGGTTCTACCAGTTTATGAGAGATCTCTCAATATCTTCATTTTGTATCCATTCTATAAATATTCACGGTCATGGGAATGCCTACCTCATTTGTATAAAAATAACACTTTCAATTATTGCTCCACTAGCAACCTTCCCCCTCACGAAAGGTTTATTCATCCACTTATGTTTCCCACACTTTCAAGAGTAGCAACAAGAACAAAAAAAGAAACAATGATCCATTATCATCTCTAAAGTACCCTCCAAACCTCATACATCAGGAGGGCATCTTTTATTATAAAAATCTCGCACACATGCAACATTTTCATAATTTGCACGGTAAAGCGTCATCAACATACAACATGCATCCAATTGAAGACATCTTCACAAGACCCAAAGAGAATCTTGAGTCCAAAAATTCCTCCAAGGAAGTCAAAATACACTACCATGCAGCTAATAGTCTGGTTATAGTACACGAGATAATATGTGCTACCAGTACAATTCCCACACAACATTGTGAATTTTCCTTCAAAACCCACGCGACTGACACAAATGATGAGATCTCACCCACTGGCGGTGCATTAATTACTCATTAAAGCTCCATTATCTCCAGGAATTTGTATTTTGGCTCTTCACTCTCTTGGTTGCCTTAAATGGCCTCGCTTATTTACCTTGGATTCACATAATGGATCATTGGTTTCACATTGGGATCTTGTTATTTTTTGGCCACCTCTTGGCCTATAAAAGAAATCCATGGACATGCTAATCAAAAGAGAAAATTTAAAGCAAGGTTATGTTGTTGGAATTCTGCTTGAGATCCCTTATAGCTCAATATTTCCCTCTTGTCTAACATTCACCAAGATCCCTTGCCTCCTTCCTCCAAGGGGCAATTGTTCTCCTCATTTTTTCTTCTCGATCCACTTGACATCTAGTGTGGGCTAAATAGACCTCCCTTAAATGAATTGTTTGCCTCCATTTGGATCTCACATGATCTCCAAGGTGTTGTATATGCTGAACCATTGGGCACTATAAGAAGTGGTTTGGCATCTATTGGTTGTTGGAGTTTGCATTTCTTACCCCCTTTGCATTTTGTTTAATTTTGTTTTAATCTTCTTTGTTTTGTTTTATTTCAATTAACAACCATTTGCAAAATCACTTGGAGCACTCATCAACCACTCAAGGAGAACCTAATATTGAGTTCTTAATACAGCCTACAAGGCCTTGCTCCAAATCAAGTGGGAAGATAACACTCTTGTGCAATCTTTTCCCAACAGAGTGAAAAATAGAAATTAGAAAACTTGTAAAATAATCCTTTAATTAAAGGAAGTAACAATACTATATTATCCTTGAAAATAGACGAAGTAACAAAATATATGATAAGGAAAACCATTTATTAAAGGAATTATTAGATAAGTTGGTATTAAGAGATGTCAAAATGGAATTAATGACAAAACATAAAAATTTGTGGCATACACATAGAATATCAACACTTTTGAAAACAACTTTAAGGATTAAAGAAACTTGGAATACAAATTGAGGTTTACGTGAGAAAATATAGGAGGGGGTCATTGAAAAAAATCCTAATGAAATATGTAATGCATATTAAAAATCCTACATGGTTAGGAAATAAAATAGTTTATATGTAACATACAATATGAGATAGTAGATCTCAATGTGAAAATATTTGTGCAAGGGTGGAGATTTTCTGTGGCCACCATCATTTCCCCACTCTTTAACCTATTCAATCTTCTTTTTCTTGAAATAGGTATATATTTTTTCCTTTTTTTATTTTATCTATATTATTTAGATCTATTTATTCTTGTGGGAAAAAAAACTAATCTATGGACCCTCAAATAAGTTGGTGCCTATGTAAATCCTCTGTTAGGTGTAACCAATTTGTCTCATTCATAGAGAATTTGTTTCTATTTCATAAGAATGTTTCTAATTATATGACTCCCCATATGATGTGAATACCTTATTTCTTTCATTTGACCAGCCTATGGGTAGGATTTATCAAGTATTGAACATCTCTTTATATAGAAGCTAATGAACTTGATATCTTCCACCTTTTATTCTTTTTTCGATGACAAGCCTACATCAGTGTCAATCTCACAAATTGATCCCCATTGGTGTCATGTCCCCAAACCTTCGGTCGGCGAAGAGGACGCGACTAAACATGCTAACTAAGCACCTGGGAAAAACCATGCCCCATGAACATAAAAATGAAGGTAATATAAAATGCATGCTGATAAAATCATACACAGATGCTAGATGTAATATGCATATGCAAATATCTAATTGACGTAAACATGCAGCGGAAGAAAATACATGTCATCATACATTCACAGCATATAAGCATTCAGCATGTTCATTCATAAAATAATCATAGTTGCAATTATTTAAGCATAAGAATACTTATCTTCAGGAAATCTTGTCCCACAACCAGCTACGTCGTTGCAATATTCCAACCTGTTGGGCAATAGGGCAGACCCGGGTTTAATACTTTTGTGTCGCACCAACAAAAGACCCACAGTGTTGGCCATTTCGGCAACAACCTGCGCGCAGGTTGCTGTCTCACCCGAAACAGCTATGGGGTGCTGCAGAATCAGGTTTCTGCAAGCAGAGAGGGGGATTACTGTACCTTAGCCTTTAATAATCTTATTAATCAACAGTTATAAAGATTTACCATTCATTCACATACAACATTCGCATATAGATAAACAGTCGTGACTTGCTCAACCCACTACAGGGAATACACAGCGAAGCTTAATATTAGCAGCGATCTAGCTTATCAGATGTATACAATTATTAATGCAGGAAAGATAACAGAAACAAAAACAACACAAGAAACCACAACACCGAATATAATGTGGTTCACCCCCAGTGTAGGGGCTACGTCCACCAAACTGTGTTTTATTCAACTTGCTACAAAACCGCAGTTTGATCTGCGCACTCAACTGCAGATTCCTTCAGTCCTTAAAAGCCGCGCACACAACAGCAGGCCTCTGTGCACATAGCTGCAGATCTTTCCTTAATCCTTCTTACAAAAACCCTCTGCGCACACAGCTGCAGAGGTCATCCACGCACACAGCTGGGAATTAACCTTCTTTACGCAATCAACCTTAACCTTGCCTTAATCTTTATTACATCACAAAACCTAACCTATCTTCTTTACATAAGCGCTTATTTATACTGCGCGTTTTTACAAAACCATGGTCTTAAACCATGGGCACCCAAAAACCCTAAACCCTGGATTTAAACCAAGGGTTTATTACAGACAAAAGGAGTTTTAACTTCTCCCGACACCCCTAAGACTGTTTTGACCCGTAACTCCGCCTACAAACTTTCTCATAACCGCGGAGTTACCCAATACATGGAGTATGCATCCCAACAGGCCCCTAAGACTTACTAGTGGCCCATCCCGGGACACCCTGTGACGTCTCTGGGGGAAGAATATTCTGCACGAGGGTGTTGAAGCGACTATTGAGGTTCTGTAGTATGTCGTCAGCTGCTTTCTCCTTTTCCACCAACTCTTGTAATACTGAAGATGAATCTGTATGAGCCCGCTCCTGTGCAAAACTGTCGTAGCTCTTCAAAACTTTAAGCTGGCTTTCTGCAGTATTACTCAGTTCCAATGCTTCATCAACCAGGGGCTGGAGCAAATTCTCCAGCAGTGTTACCCTTGTCCTGCAGGATTCAATTTCCTGGTGAAGTTCCTTGCTGCGCTTCACTTTAGCCATCTTTTGCATAGGTGGCAGCCTCTTGATTTCCATTCTGACTGCATCTAATTCAGCCTGGCGTATTTTGATGGATTCCTGGATCCTACCTACCTCTGGATGGTCTTGGAGGTTCTCCCAAGCTTCGATGCTGTCTTCCAGCAGTTTGGCGACGCTGGCTGTATTATCTGATATTTTTGCTGCTGAAGCCTTGATGTCGCTATGGCGCTGCTCCCAGACCTCTGGTGGAGTCTTCGGAGGGATGCGCAGTTGAAGTTCTGCGATCTGGTGCTGGTGTTCTATCGTTAACATGGCAATCTCGCTGCGAGACTACTGGGCATAGTCTCTCAGCTTAGCAATCCTCTGCGCTGGTTCCTCTGCACCTTATAGGTCGAGATCAGAAAGACTCCGACAGGCCTCGTCCAATGCTTGCATAAGTGTAGTTGTTTTATGCTCAGCATCTATCTTCTTTTGTGCCACTTCTGCTAGTTGTGCTGCGACAATTTTGTTTTTCTTGAGAATGTCATCCAATTGGAGCTAGGACAACTGATCTCGTGCATGGATCTCCTTTGTAATTGCTAGCTGGCAGAGGTGCAATTCGGGCATGGTCATCTTTGTATAGTCGATCCCGACAGTCATATTCATCTGGGACCGAGAATCTGCATCGGTCAGTATCAGAGTTGCGCTTGATACTTGGCCTCGGTTATCTCTGGTTGACCATTGCCTAAGATCGTGCTGCGCGGCCGCTGTAGTGCTACTTGTTGCATTACTGGTTTCTGATTTTGCTGCTAACTCTTTTAGCTCCGAAACCCTGTTTGCTATACCTGTGAGCCTGGCAAGATGCAGTTGGGAAAACTCAGACCATTTTTTGGTAAGCGTCCCAGTAGATTTTTCTAGGGCCCGCTCCAACTCATCCAGCGTTATAGGGACATCTTCTTCAATATTTTTGTCCTTCGACGCTTTTGACTTTTTGTGGGGTTGAGGTGTTTGTACCTCTGTTGCCTCTGGTGACTTGTTCTTGGTTGATGGACTAAGATCTGATAGAGTTTTGAAGGATTCCTCATCCTGATCATCTTGGTCATCGCCGTCCTGGTCATCGTCATCCATCTGCGAATCACTCAGGTCTTCGATATCTTCTACTGGGATTTTCTGCTGCGCCTGGCTGGTACCTGCGCCAATATTTGTAGCTAGGGGGACGGGGATAGAGGGTTTTTTTCCGACATCTTGCAACCACTCAGCTGGCCATAGCTGAGCAATTCCCATGATCTCTAGTTCAGTTACTACATAAGGTAATTTAAACCATCGATGTCGGGGATCAGCACGGGCTTGAATGAACACATGATGAAGATCGGCCCTGAAGTTCATGGCACCTTCATATTTAGAGAACAGCTCATTGGTAAGGCGTGGTGTTCGCAGAATATCCATGTGGATACTCATGGCATAACAGATGAACACAGTGTTCGTCATTTGCTGAGTTTCCTTATTTGAGGATAGCCAGAGGGAGGCATACCTTAATGCCTCTGGCCGGCCTGGATTTACTTCGACAAAATGAGCTTCGGTGGGTTCTTTCCACCCACTAATGCAATGAGTATTAACAACCAGGAGTAATGAAAAGTTCTACCTTTTTCTTGTGCATCACGAACATATTCCAGGAATTCCTTTGCAAGGTATGTGGACCAGTTGTAAGTGTATCCCTCGGCACAGTTCATGGCAATCCGGATAACTGGAGCAGGTACCTCAGTAGGCCTGCATTTTCGGATGAGCTTGCAGGCTAAGAGTTCAGCTGCGAAGCAAATAGGCTGTTCCTGAATTGCGAAGGTGTGATACCCCCGTTTCCCTTTGGTCAGGCCAAACCTCTCTTTCATGGTTTGCGCAAGCTCTGTATCCTCATGCTTTGAGGGAAATTCATTTCCCGGATCAGGTCCTACCATAGATAATCCTGTGATCTTATTAATGAGTGTGGCATCAATGGGGATTTGCTGGTCTCCTATCCACAAATAACCGTCATGTACTAACGCAAGCAACTGCTTGGCCACGATAGTCACCTGTATGCCACGACCGAAATGTGGAATATCAAGCACCTTGAGTAGGCCAGCATTATCCAGGCCCACAGCCCACGGTTGCACTTCCAGTAGGGTTACATCGTGTTCTGGGTATTTGACGCGGTGCATGTATTCGGCCGCTTCAAACTGGGGAAACTTGCCGTGGTCATTTGTGTCATGATCACTGTACTTGAGCCGATCTATCTTCCCTGTCATGCTTTCGACCAGCTGAACTCCTGGTGGTAGCGAGGGTGTGGTTAACGTGACTTGCTTTGTCCGTTGGGGAATCTTGGCGTCGGGGCGAAGGGGTTGGAGAGAAGGTGGCCGTGCAGGTGTAATGTTATCCCTATCCCCAGCTGGTACTTGTGCTGAACTGGGGGGGTCCATAGGATGTGCAGCTGGCGTTTGTCCTGTTCGCTTCTGCCGATCTTGGTTGTGCTTGGAGCGAATTTCAGTTCGGCACTTTTTCTTAGCAGACCGATTCTGCATCGGCCGTGGTGGTGCTGGTGGGGCTTCTTCATAGCGAGCAGAGGCAGGCGATCGATTAGAGGTATGTATCAAGCCTTCTTGCTCGAATTCTCTTACTAAGTCGTCAATCTCTCGTTCTGTTGTCATGGGTTTACGGAGAAATCTCACCGATTTGCAGAAGACCTTTTGCCCTAACTTGAGCATCTTCTTATACACGGCATCAATCAAATAGGGTAGGACAGTGCATTGAAGGAACCAAATCCTACGGAAATCCTGTCCAACTGTTACCCGATTCCCGATAATCGTCTTAGTACAGGCATTTAAGGCAATTAAAACACTACTGCCGTCAATTGGGTTGCTTCTCAACGGTCGGATTTTGAGCCGCGCGATGTTTCTGGTCTTCGGCCGAAGCATGGCTGAAACTGCAGGGTAAGAAGTAACCTCAGCATAGTAGTGTCCTTTGACGGGATCTGGTGATATCTGCGACAGGATTGTTGGGTTTGATGCGCTGGCTTCTTGGTTCTGCCTCTTGGTTTGGTACGCAATTCCTGGTGGATTATCATCCGCCTTGTCGTGGGTTGTTCAGACAATTAGATCTAAAATAGGACCACTTTTGTTTATAGAAAATGTGAACAAAAAGTTATTAACAAGATCATCCCCACTTATAGTACCTTGTCGGAGCTTGGCCTCTATATACTGGTATTTTGCTACAGTTTCCAGAATGTGTACAAACTTATGCTCCCACTTCGCATGAGGTATGTTTTCCCATGCTGTATAATACTACCTTGAATGTCCCTGAGGGCTATGCGGCCCATTGAACTTACTTTGCACCGCTTGAGGTTGGCTGATGAATCTTGGGCGCAGGAATTGCTGGCAATTTTCCTGAGGATTGAGACTTTTTGTGACTAGT
This sequence comes from Pseudotsuga menziesii, assembly GCA_001517045.1. Classification (NCBI taxonomy): domain Eukaryota; kingdom Viridiplantae; phylum Streptophyta; class Pinopsida; order Pinales; family Pinaceae; genus Pseudotsuga; species Pseudotsuga menziesii. Next base: position 98,909 of record LPNX010510825.1, on the reverse strand, counting down.
CCACCCTGCTGTGGTAGCTCCAAGTGCGGTTTCCATAGTCTGCATGCTTTGTGAGTCAGGTGTTTGTTCTGACACACGTGTAATACATTCTCCAGGATGTGGAAACCCAACATATGTAGGCAACTCTCTGGACTGTGCACTAAGGTACCTAAGCGACTTAGTGATTCGTGCGCACCTATGGCCATGTAGCTCGTACAGTCGGTTCTGCCAATTCTCTAGACCATCGTCTGAATCAGACATGCAGGAGCTATCACATTGCCACTCCATTATGCCGTCGGCATCAGACTCGACATAATCTGCTTCCTTAGCTGTAATGTTGTAGATGTGATCTAGAGTATCTTGCTCTCCTTCGTCCCTGAGTGGTTCTATATATGTTTCTCCTTGGGATGGGTCGAGGGGTATGATAACGCGCAGACCATTTCCTTCGAAAGTCATCTGTCTCCTCTTAAGGTTGATGATTGCTACATTTTCCATAGCCCACTCAATTCCCAACAATGCTGGGTAAGGGTCACTGTCATCAATGATCTCGATAACTTCGAAATCTGTGAGGGTGCTTACCCCATCAATATCGATTGGAACATTAAGAAGTCTCCCGAGGGGTACAATCCTTTGCTGGTTAGCTAATCTCAATTGTATAGGTGACCAATCCAGGGGGGGTTTTCCCATTTGTCCCCAGGTCTGCTTGGGTAGAACATTAACCTCGGAGCCAAGATCCAAAATGACATCGGTCATATCATATTCTCCTATCTAGACATTTAATCTCATCTCCCTTCCTGTTCTGCGGACACAACTAATAGTTTTCTCTTAAGCAATTCCTCTCTGAGATTCTGTGACAGCAAGAAATTTTTGCAGCTCCTTTAGAGCATTCTGATTCCTCAAGAGTTTCATACAACTCTGTAAAAAAGAAGAGAGTGTACTTACTTCATCCGTCGAAGCATCCACTGGTTGTGATGTCTGCTGTGGTTGCCGCGCAGGTAATTCTGTTATGCGAGGATCAGCAATATCACACTGGGCCATCGGGACTGGAGATTGATCTTTCACAGTGTCAAGTGCTGGGAATTTTTTGGGGGCCTTACTCATGCTCCCTTTGCCAGGTTGGTTCTGTGGGTTCTGAATGTGTGTCGTCGTGCCACTCCGGGTGACCACATTGATGGCTGGGGCAAGTCGCTGTTCAAAAGAAAGCAACTGAAGATTCTTGGTAGGGCCACTGTTGTTTTCCTGAATCTTTGCTATGAGCTGGGGGCATTGCTCAATCACGTGGTCTGCTGCGCGGCAATACCGACAGTTGGTGGTAGGATTCCGACAGTCGCGAGCCATATGGCCAACTTGGTTACAATTGTAGCATACAACCTGGCCCCTTCCTCTGCCGGTAATACCACCATGGCCGCGACCTCCAAAGGTACCTCTTCCAGGGGCACCGCCGCGGTAACCATAGCCCTCACTATTTGGGGTTTCATGTTGCACTCGGTAGGCGTCATAGGTGCGCTCTCTCAAGAGGTCATAGCTACGACACTCTCCTTCATTGTGCCCTATGGACTTACAGAAGTTACAGTAGGGGTTCTTGGGGACTTGAACATACCTCTGTAGAAGAGGGCAACTTTTAGGACGATGCTGGCCGATAGTTCGACAAATCTCACAATATAGAACACCAAGATTGAATTGGTTTGGGACACCCATATTTAGGTAAGTTTTGACCGCGGGGCATTGGTCCCTATCATGGCCTTCAATCGGACATTGCGTGCACCATACCTCCTCTCGCCCGGTTTTAGCTTTCTTCATATCGCGAAGCTCCAGTGCCATCACGGCTAGCTGCGCTTGGATTTGAGCAATGCCAGAATCATCTTGGGCAGGGGCGGTCTCTAGTTTCATGGTGATTTCCAGTGCCTCTGGCTGGTCAGCGACCTTCTGTTGCATAAGTGGGGTTCGAATGTGTGGTAATAACGCTGCAATAAACCATTCCTTATGCTGCGTGGGGATAATAGTGAAGCTCACTTGGTCTAGGAGGACTTTGAATCTCTGGTCGAAGTCCCACACCAATTCACCACGCCATTGCTGAATCTCCTTTAGTTCGGTGATAGACTACGACTTGGATTTGGGCTTCTTAAATTCTTTGATGATACCTGCCCTGATTTCAGCTAAAGTGGGGCTCTTGGTACTGGAAAATTTCATGAACCAGGTCAAATCCCGATCCCTGAAAGAAGTGATTAGCTGCGCGCTTCTCACATCCATGTCTGTAATATTCTTGGCATTCCATATGGCTTCACATAAAAACCAAAACTGTTCAAGGTCCTCGGATCCCGTACCTTTGAAGATGGGAAGCTTAATGTCATCGACAAGGTGGGCCATAGGGTTTCTGGGGGGGTTAGGAGGGGGAAAGGATGTCGATGGGGAGGGGTTTATGGGGGTAGGTTGGCTGGTGGCGGAGGTGGTCACGCTTGGTGGACTGTCAGACTGTGACGGAATTTCAGGGTTTACAGAGCCGCGCTGCGGGGTGATTGGGGGGTTTCCGACCGACAGGATTTCTTCAAAGTCTGACGCTTCAGGGTTTGCAGTAGGCTGACCTGAGGAATAGGTATCAAAATTTCTTTTGTTCCTTTTTTCACTTCGCGGCAAACCACTTTGCTCGTCGAAGGTATTATCACTTCCAAACATATGTTAGTATTGCTAAGCTAATAGTCCGATTCAAATAGCAATATACCCTGTTGTAATCTTCTAAACTTAATGAATTCAAAAACTTACCACGGGGCCTTTGAAGACTGCCGTTCCGCTTCGCTGAGGGAGGCACGTGTGTCAATGGCAAATTCTGTCACAAAGGCTTCCAACGTTCTCGGCGTCCAGAAATCAACAGCGCAGGATACCTTGTTGGGCACGTGTTGTACAAGATTGACCCTTGCGGGGTTCTACGCAGGAACCCGTCGAACTTGGAATGCCGTTCGTCTCTCTATTAACCTAGACAACCACTGGTGCAACTCTATGTGGATATTACCAAAGAAAATTTCATAAGCATCACAAAAAACATACCTTTGTAGAAAATCGCTAGCACTACAACGCGGATTTGTATTCTCTTGCTGCGCAAATATTAGACAGGTTTTGGCAAACCAATCACCGATTTCCTTCACAGAGGGCCTCCAGAACATAACCCTCGAGGTACGACGTAAACCCCTCTTAGGCAGATACTGAGTTCAACCGGCAACGGAACCAATTTGTTGGGCAATAGGGCAGACCCGGGTTTAATCCTTTTGTATCGCACCAACAAAAGACCCACAGTGTTGGCCCTTTCGGCAACAACCTGCGCGCAGGTTGCTGTCTCACCCGAAACATCTATGGGGTGCCGCAGAATCAGGTTTCTACAAGCAGAGAGGGGGATTACTGTACCTTAGCCTTTAATAATCTTATTAATCAACAGTTATAAAGCTTTACCATTCATTCACATACAACATTCGCATATAGATAAACAGTTGTGACTTGCTCAACCCTCTACAGAGAATACACAGCGAAGCTTAATATTAGCAGCGATCTAGCTTATCAGATGTATACAGTTATTAATGCAGGAAAGAGAACAGAAACAGAAACAACACAAGAAACCACAACACCGAATATAACGTGGTTCATCCCCAGTGTAGGGGCTACGTCCACCAAACTGCGTTTTATTCAACTTGCTACAAAACCGCAGTTTGATCTGCGCACTCAGCTGCAGATTCCTTCAGTCCTTAAAAGCTGCGCACACAACAGCATGCCTCTGCGCACACAGCTGCAGGTGGGGATTCTTCTGAGTTAGATGACCCACTAGAAGACCTTGTTCTTATTCAGGTACTGCTCTTACTACCTTCTGGTTTTGTTGTACCATGCCCAAAGTCCATACTTCTTTTCAAGTCGGTCAAACTTTGCAACATAGCAGCATTCAACCATGGATAATTTTAGGGGTGAAATTTATCCCATGGGCTATTTTTAAGGGGGTTTCTCCAAAAAAAGATTCGCCATTTTGCGATTATTGAAGCCCTGTTTCGCCCAATTTTGACAGGGTTAAATTTTTTCACCCTAAAAATCACCAATTTATTATATAAACGATATAAAATCCTTGGAAATTAAAATATTTTTTGGAAAATATTTCCAAACATTTTATAGTTTGTGTTTTAAGGATTGGTAAGATTCGCCAACGTTTATACACTTTTAAATAAGTATGGTTCCTTAAAATCATCCCTGCATTCAACTGATGCTGCTCTTCCTGGGATTTAATCAAGCTTCTCGTGGTGGCTGCAATGTCTGGCAGCATCTTTTGAAATATCCTTCCATTAGACTCTATATCATCATTTCCAACTCTCACATTTTCCCCCATAACATCTCGCGCATGCTCGTAGGAATTCCGTGCATCATATCTGTCATGGGTTCTCATGGCTGAACCACAACTTATCTTACCAAACTACACTACCTAGAACACTACTTTGGAAAGTGGCTATGATTCTGCAAAATGTGTTAATACATACAACAATTAGCAACATAACATTCACATGAATTATATATTACTTACCTTTACTTGGAAAAATCATACATTGACGACTTTGTGAAAATATAAAATTTTCTTTCCCAAAGAACGACTGTCTGAAGGGGACAAAGGGGGTAAAGGGGGCTTTCCCCCTTGTGGGTGGGTCGAGGGTAGCACCCTCATTTTTTTTTTGTAAATCCTTTGATTTCACACAATTTGGCGCATAACCCTACTGCCATTTTTCCATCTTTCTAGCCCCTGCAATCCCAATGAAAAACCTGTTGATTTTCCCTGCCAAAACCCTGTTTCGGCTCAATCTTCAGTTTTCTTCTGCTGAGTCGGAAATATATTCAACTTCCATCCGCCACTGTAGCGGCTCGATCTTCATTTGTCATCTGCCACCGTCAGCTCTTTCTTCGTCTTTCGTCCACCACCGTCGGCTACAATTTCTTTTTCCAACTGCCGCTGTAGCGGCTCGACTTTCGGTTTCTGGCCACTGTTGCGGCTCGTTATTCTTTTTCTAGTCGTCGCTACGTCAGCTCCATTTCAATCTTTCCTCCACCGTCATGGAATATCTTCCGTCTTCTCTCTCGGCCAAGTCTTCCGCTGTAGCGGCTCGCTCTTCGACTTCCGGTCGTCGCACCACATCAGAAGCCTTTCCATCTTCCAGCTGCCATAGTGGGTTGGTCCTCCTCTTCACTCCTCCATCGTAGCATATTCTTCTTCAAGTTTCGCCCCCTACTGTTGCGTCTCAAACTTCACTTTTCGTCTTTCGTAGTGGCTCCGAATTTTGCTTTCATCCGTCGCCGCTGCGGAAATTTTCTGGGTTTTCTCCCTCCGCTTGTCGGCACAAAACCTGCCCAACCAGCCGCCATTGCAGCTCAGTCTTTGAATTTCTGTCGCTGCTAGGGAAGAATTATTCACACTAAGAAAAATTTTAAAGAAAATTTTCTCATCGGCTTACCTCATCCGACATGCATCGGCTTGCTTCTGGTGAAGGAATCCAACGTATCGAATGGACTTGGCCAAAGTCATCCGATATTTTTATACTTAGAGAAATTTTCAAAATTTCTCTGTTGGCCTGTGCTTCAACAGAGGTTACCCCACCTCTATTAACTGATTTTATTGGCCTATAGAGGCCCAATACTGCAACTTGTAAGCTCTGATACCAGTTGTCACGTCCCCAACCCTCCGGCTGTCAAAGAGGATGCGACTGAACATGCTAACTAAGCACCCGGGAAAAACCATGCCCCATGAACATAAACATGAAGGTAATATAAAATGCATGTTGATAAAACCATACACAGATGCTAGATGCAATATACATATGCATATATCAATTCACGTAAACATGCAGCAGAAGGAAATACATGTCATCATACTTTCACAGCATCTAAGCATTCATCATGTTCATTCATAAAATAATACAATTGCAGGGATTTAAGCACAAGAATACTTATCTTCGGGAAAGCTTCTCTCGCAACCAGCTACGTCGCTGCAACATTCCACCCAACCATAGACCAGTGCGATCATCAATCTCTCAACAACACTACCACTCCTAAGCTGGACATGATTGCACAAGGGCTAAAGGGAAACTAGCAGGCTCACACATAGCCAAGGGTACACAACTCAGCCAAGCCAACACAGTTGGGTTTATCAGGCCAAGGGTCCACAACAAGACATAGCCAAGGCAACAGAGTTGGGTTTATCAGGCTATCAGGAGCTGTAAATGTTGGATGCTAAGCTAGTGGGATCACTAAAAATATAAGGACACCTACACAGAATCTAGCCTAACTTCTAAGACATCCACACTCACCTACACGGAATCTAGCCTAACTTCTAAGACATCCACACTCACCCAACACAAGGAATCATCCCCTTCTATGTTTCACAGCCCCTCGGGCCATGAATTCCCTTCCACTGCTATTCAGCAGTGTAGAGAATAAATCCATCCCTCTAGCTCAGTCTATGATGCTCCTGCACACACTAGGTTTATCAAGCAGACTCAGGCTCCATTTCCACTCCCAAACAGTCCAAAGACCAACAACCACAGAATGCACAGCAATTCACAGCTCTGGAATTTGAAGGAAAGCACCACCGAGCAAAACCAGAATGATAATTGGGTAATACACATCTCAGACTAAGCAACTCGACTCTAGAGTCATTTATGGCCCTATCGTGGCCAAAACGACTCAACAACAACCCAAAGACGTGGGGAAAACAACATAGATCTCTCAGCTGCGTGAGGATAGAAGAATACAACCTGCATGAAGGGATTTACATACCCAAACCCACAATCGTGAAGGGTTCCAACATACACAGACCCAAAACGTCCAGGGATTCAGACATAGACCAGATCCAATGGAAAATATAACGTGGTTGCCTATGTGAGGAAGAACGAATTCCCTGAGTGAGGAGAATGATCATCTGTGTGAAGGTGGAATCATGGAATCGGTTCCCTGATCCTGTGAGGGAAATCAGAATTCCCCTTCCCCTGGGATTTGGTGTGGGAAAGGACTGATAGTCCTACAAACTTTCACTACTGCCCATTCATACGTTCCCCAAGGGAAATAACTACCCAACCAACTCCTGCAGAATTAAATCGGTTGGTTGAATGAGACAAGGGAAAAAGGATGAGTAAGACAAAAAGGATGGTTGACATCTAGATGGGTTCATCACTTGACACTTGGTTGTTCCCCAATGGCTCCCAAGGGTTAGACATCCCCCTCCTTCATCCTTAGGAGACAATACCCTTTTCATTGTTGTTGCATTGACATAGCTGGTTGTAGGTCTTTTAACTTATTTTGCATATGTACATGGTGTCCAACATTATAATGTGCCTGTCTAGTACAAAATACCATCGACATCGCCGAAACATAGTATGACAATCAATGGTGGGGAATTTTCCTATATCCCACACCATGATCCATTACAATATATACATAATATACATTTAATGCAAACGGGGTCAAAAACAAGGTGTTACAATTGAGTTAAGAAGTAGCAAGGTCAACTTATTTCACATGGGTTGTTTTATATATTTTACCATATTTCCTTGAAGCTTACTAAGATTTGGGCTTGGGTTTCTTCTTGCAAGACTTTGCAGGGATGCACCTTAGGGCCAATAGTTTTTTCTTTATGGTATTTAACCTTAAATAGGATGAAGAGTTTATTGTTCATGATGGGCCTTTGTTTTCTAGGAACACCTACCCTTTTATGAAAGCAAAAGCATGCGTCATCCCTTGTTCCTATCTAGAAATGACTAGTATGCCTTTGGAGTTTGGGCATCCTAATTCCCTTGGTTCCACATGAAATTCTCTTTGGAATATTGGCATCATAATTCCCTTTCTATTACGTTAAATTATCTTGGTAAGTTCCCTTCTTTGACAATTAAGTAAGTGGATGTTGGAACTTTTAAGTAGGCTCAACTTTGCATTATGTATGATTTGGGGAAGGGTCTCCTTGAAGAGATCATTCTTAAATATAATGGTTTTTACTGGACTCAAATGTTGGAGTATTCAACACCTTTCTTTTCATCATATTTTTTTTTTTTACGATGTCTAATTGGATATTCTTATTCTAAGAATATTGCTTTGGTTACTTCTTAAACAAAGATATGAAAAAAAATAAAAATCCATTTGGTAAAAGTGATCTGTCCATAATCACCATTGGGTGGAAATGGAAAATAATTATGATGCAAAATTTGAAGGTATAGTGTGAGATAACCCTCATTCTTTTGCTTAGAGGAAGAAGGATGTGATAAAATATGCATGAATTATGGAGGGTTTCAATCAATAATGCTATAATATAGAACTTAAATGTTGTGTAAGTGTAAGAACTAAGATGGAATGAGAGATGGGTAAATATTCAAGTCAAGTTTTAATAGTTTGGAATCCATTAATATTATTTTGGC
>LPNX010510825.1:36809-90311 GCA_001517045.1 Pseudotsuga menziesii | reverse complement strand
CGCTTAGGGTTTTGCTACCAGTTTGTCTGGTTCTCTCAGCAGTTTTCGCTCTGCTTTGCCTCTGTCACCAACGAAACCATGGTTGGTTTCAGCCCTGACTCTCCTTCCTATGTTTTCTCGAACAGGTGGCTTCTTCCGACACCTTTAATCTCATTCTCTTTGGGTTTTTTTCTCACAGGGGCGAACGTGGGTTGTTTTTTCTTCTGGGTGGAAAAGGTCTTTAGGCTTGGTCCTTTCGGATGGGCTCTGCACCTTCCTTTCTTACTCAAGGCTATAATTGTGCCTACGCTCCTCCTCTGCTCTATCTTGGTTTCTAGCTGTCGAGTTAGGGTTGGGTTTTCTGCCACTTTATCCCTTCTTTGTTTGGAATCCATCCATTGGAGTCCCTCCTCCTCCGCGGAGGACTAGTACCAACTAGTGAAATAAAAAAGTGGGAATTAATTGTTTGGATACTAGCTAGATTTTGTTGTTTTGAGTAGGGTTTCAAGTTGAGTTTATTTTTCTTGTTCTAAGTTGGTGGTTTGTTTTTGCATCTACGTCGTTTGTTAGGCTATCACCTTATGGAGCACTTGTGATTTACAGGGTTGACCTTGTCTGTTGTCTGCATTTGAGCTTATCACTATGCTTGTACCCTTTACATAGGGTTTCTAAGACCTGTTTACTTTGAGTGCAGTGGAGTTGAACCACTCTTTCCGGGGTTCTGGTCATCATCGTTCCTGTCAGTTTTGTTCGGTTTCTCTTTCCCCTCACTTCTTTCGAGCTTTGTACGTTCACGCTTGCCCCTGCGGTTTTTGACTTGGGCCTCTCAAGGCTGTCTCTTTCTCCTTATCTGGATCTCAAACCCTAAGGTTTGGTCAGACTTAACCCTAACCTATTGGGGCCTTTGACTTCTGGGTTCTTGGGCGTATTGTCGAGGAACATCCTTCTTACCCTCTCATGTCGGGAAAAAAACATGGGGTTTATCTCCCTTGTGTGGTCGACCCTCAATCTGACCTTATACGCTCCCAGAGAAGACGGAAAGCCAAAGCACATAAAGTGCTTGAGGGGAAACTCAGGTATGTACTGGGTCGTGATATTTATATGGAACGTGTGGAGGCTCTCTACTCTCGGGCACTTGTGGGAAGAATTTAGTATTGTCAACTGGGGAAGAAAGATTGGATTGCTTGGGTAATCAAACATTGGAAGCCGCTCCTATCATATGTGCCCATCATCAGTCTGCTCGCTAGGGGATGGATTGTTTTCATTTTCCTGGAGGATGCACATGCCATGACTGTGTTGAATTTGCTATGGAGGATTTGGGAGGGTTATCGGGTTCTAAGCCATTGGCATGCTCATTTTGACCCTTTGCGGGAGCGTATTAAGAAGAGGCACTTATGGGTTTTGCTACCATCACTACCTTTCCCTCTGTGGAGCCGTAGCCTATTGGAAGGAATTGCCAACACTATTGGTCAGTTCGTGGCAGTGGAGGAGGATTTTATGCTCACCTACGACAAGAGGATGGTGAAAATATTAGTGGAAATGGACATATCTGAAGGTCTCCTGGTGTAAGTGGATTTACTATGCCAGGAATGCTTGTTCTCTCAACGATTGGATTATCTCAACATCCCTTTCCGATGCAGTCGATGTAGGGATGTGGGACATTTGAGAAGAAAATGTTCGCTACTGCTTTAGGGTGTGGTTAGCCTGAGCTTCAGTCTCTCTCCACCGGTGAGGCGGCCTACTTCTTCTTGCCTAAGGACAACTTCCCATAGTCCCCCCACAATGAAGCGAGATCCTTCGTATAAAGGTATTTATTCTAATTCCTGCTCTCTTTTTAAGGATGCTTCAGATCAAGACTTACTTTTTTTGGACTCTCTGGAGAATGGTACCTCTCACTCTACCACTCTTGTGGGGTTGTTATAGCGGATTTCACCACACTAGGTGAATCACACATTGTATGGCCTTCCCTTGTCCCGCTGCAGACTCATTAGCCCCTATGGACCACTTTATATATTTTGATGTTACCTTGATCATCCCTAAAAAACATTAGAATATTGATATACGCAGCTTTTTCCCCGATAACCGCGTACATACGTGGCTATTCCCTCTATAGTCGCGTACATCGGGATGTGTGCATAGTCCAAAACATTTTGGATGTTTCCTTGACTTGGATCCGACTCATATGACTCCTGGCCTTCCATATGCCTTGAGATCGCACGGATTCAACCTTTCAGTATCCCTTTGAAAAGCTATATAAGGAACCCCTTGGTACATTGAAAGCATAAGAGAAAGTTGAGAGCATCGAAACTATAGTCCATTGTTGCCAGAACTTTATGCTTGAGTCTGCATCCCTTTGTCCCTTGGAGCACTGTTGTTTTCTTCCCAAGCTTGCCCTTTGCTAGTAAGCTTGCTATCGAAGTGATGGAGGATTGAGGTGGTGGAGGCCCAAGTGGGGAATTCAGTTTCTCCTGTTCGCAGACGTGTCGTCAGAGGTTGTCACTTGTAATCTCTGATTCTTATTAATAGAAATATCTTTTCCTGTCCATTAATGTGTATTTGAATGAATATTGTTTCCATTGGAATATGTCAAATGCTTTTACATTATTGATTATATATGCTATAATAGATCTAACACCATGAAATATAGTATGCTTGTATTGTTTACTTGTTGTTGAGGACATGCTATAACAATTCAAGCTGAAGATTGGAAAGCTCAACGGGGATCTACTTCAACCGTCCGGAATAAGGTACGAGGTTCGATCCTTTAGTGTTAGATTGTTTATTTCTATTGCATATTGGGAAAGATTGATTTCTAGAGTCTAGCTGTCTGTTGTGGTACCCCAAGCCATAGGAATTTCTCTCCATAACAGAATTGGCGACTACGCTAGGGAGTTCCTAGTAGTTGACCTTTGGGGATTGGTTTCTTGGCATTCAATGTATTTGAATTTCTCTCTCTCTATTGTTTCTGTGTCGGGTATGGGGGCATGTATGCTTGGTAGATCCTGATTGGTGTCAAATAAGTCTCAGCCTGTCTGTTTGCCTGTGATTTATGCATCTTTTTCTTCCCGTACGTGGGTTTATTGCTTACAGTCGCGTATACACGCGGGTTCTTCTGTAATTTCCGCGTATACACGCGGGTTTAATGCACACAGTCGCGTATACCCTGGCTTTTACCTTTTTGTGGAAGATAGTGGATTTCTGGGTGAGTTCTGATAGTTGCTGAGTCTCCTTTGGCACTGCCTGAGTCTGTTATTACCTCTGTTTTTGACCAGAAATGGTTTTTTTTTTTTTAGCCTAAATTTTTTTTTTAGGAAAGTTCTTGTCATGGCACCTTTGATTTTTTGTTTGAGATTAGTGCATTAGAGTCCTTTTACCTTAGTGCTTTGCTGGAATGTTGTTTATGTGTGCTTGCAGAGTCTGGGGTGGGTAGAATCATTCTTTTGCTTCTTGTATCTCTTTATTTTCAAAAAATACTAAAATATTTGCTTCTCATTATGCATTGCATTATGCACTTTGCATTGTACTTGCACTAGATATAGATTTGCTTTGGAGTAATAGTTAGGTGTTCATATAGGAAAATTTTCATTCAGCATTTGAAGGAAAATTGTGCATTACACGTAGTACGCATACCCTGTTTTCATGGACACATGCATTTGCATGGATTGTTAGGTGTGCATTTTACTTCTTGTTGCGTCATAACACCATGAGTTGCATGGCCATATCCTATTTTTGAGTAATAAAGCCAACTAAAATCAATGCTAAATAAAATGAATTACACTCTTTTCTTTTATAGGGTGCACCAACAAGCTTAGGTTTTAGGATCTTGGAATAGTTCATTGTGAGTTAATTCTCCAAGATCACTAAACAACAACAACTAGGTGTCTGTCCAGGGAGTGTGTGAAACCCTTGGTATAACCGACGTTCTCAGGAAGCTCCTCTCAAAAGGGAGTCAAGCACTAGGCAGTGTGAGCGGTTGTCTGATCGGGATAACCCCTGGTCGAGAACTGTGTAGCACCGGCGATATAGCCAGGATTGTATTCGTATCTGGGGGCTCTTTCGAGAGTTTTGGGCTCAGCTACCCTACCCATACGGTCAATCCCACCCGCGACTGTCCGCCTGAGCGTTGATTATATTGAGGTGACCATAGTGACCTTACCTAGGATATCGAGGGGGTACGTGTAAAGGTTATTTTGCATGTGTCCCGGCTAGGTTGGGGTCGGACAGCACAGTTGCTATACGCGTTGAAGCTGAGGGCCACAATAATAGGTTACGAACCTCCGCTTGTGGTGACAAGGGCCTCTCAAGCCTCTCCTAGGAGAGACATACCGGCCACATTCGGGAGCTCACTTATCCAGCCCCTGTTTGCTTGCTTTTGGATTTAGATTTTATAGTGATTTCTCTGTGCACGCTAGTTGGCCTAGGGTTGACATAGATAGAGAGTCTTTGCTATTTTTTGAGTCATTGTGGATTCGGGTGCGGTTCCACGCCGTTCTCGTCTTTTAGCAGGACTTCCGCCTTCTACTGATCTGCCTCCTTTGGGAGAGGGACCTAGACAGTCCAGGCGGACTACATCACACTTTGATTCACACACCATGGGAGACCATTCAGAGGACACATCTGATTCACTTCCTCCTCCCATTCGTGTTAACGATGGGGATTTTACACCTACTTATGATCCTTCACCCGACCTAACTGAGTTAGGACCTGTGATTTCTGAGATAGGAGCCTTGCATGATAGACATATTCATTCTAGGCCTGACCCCTTGTTACAGCATTACCGGTATGGAATGCCGGAAGATGCCGAGACTCACTTTGAACCTGCCAGCACTAGCTACGGTGGTTATGCTACGACTGGTTTTCCTATTCATGGTTTGGAATTTCATGCCGAATTTGACTTTGACCCTAACACTATACCTGGGGGCATTCCCATGCCTTACCTTGCGGAGAGGTTTGGAAGTACTAGTCATATTGCACCTTCCATCCCAGCGGTGGAAGCCACATCTTATATACCTCCTAGGTCTAGAGTTAGTGATCCTATAGCGATACCAGGTTCCAGAAGAGTGACGATAGGCACTAGCACATATCTTATTACAGAGATCCCTTCGTCCTTGCTTCCGAGTTCTTCGAATACGAACCCTCCACCTCCCTCACGTGGTCCTTCGAGTCGGCACGTAGCTATGAGTCAAGTCCATACTGCAATTTCTAGACCCATTGCATCGCAAGCCTACATACCACCCATGGTTTCGGGAGGTTATGTTCATGTTTCTAGAGGTCAGGTTACTACTTCCTCGACGTATATCCCTATTTTGGGCATGTATATTCCGACTTCCGGAATGTATATCCCTTCCTATGGAGTGTCTCATGGGGCATCGCATGCGATGACCTATGCATCCCATCATGGGACGTAGTATGGATAGGTTTCTGCACCTTATGGAGGCGGGTATTCACAACCTGCGTATCCCCCTACTTATGGCTTTGTAGCTCCCTCTAGTCAAGGTCCACCTTATTATGGTACTTCGGCACCACCCTACACGGGTCATATGGGAGGAGGTCACTATGGCCATGGCCATGGTGGTAATCAATCCTATATGAACTAGGGAGCGGTCCAAAGACCTAATCATTCGAAGCTCCCTTTCCTCGCGACACTAAATTTACCTGACTTATCGAAACTTACGAACGATCCTGTAGCTCATGACCCAGCTTGGCCGGCTGTCCCTACCAAGCTTCCTTCGGATATACCTAAATTCGAAGGAAAACCAGGAGAGGATCCGAGCAAACACATTACGACTTTCCACCTATGGTGCTCTTCCAATTCCTTGCATCAGGACTCAGTCCGTCTGAGACTATTTCAACGCACCCTCACAGGGCCTGTGGTGAAATGGTATATAGAGTTGCCTAGGGGTGCCTTTACCTTGTTCGATGATCTTGCGATGAATTTCCTTAATCACTTCCAACTACCAGTACGATATGATGTTGGTACTGAGCTCTTGTCGACATTTCGGCAAGATAAAGCCACCCATATTTCTGATCATATTCAGGAGTGGCGTAGATGGAAGAGATCAATCAACGCCTTTATACCGCCGGAATTCCTCCTTGAGTGGTTCCTCAAGTCTTTATTGCCATACATAGCGAAGGATGTTTCCACATCCGGAGTTCAGAATGAGGAACAAGCCATCTTTAGGGCGCAGGAACTAGACTTGATCTATGCTCAGTCTGGTTTGTTATATGAGATTATACCTAATGCTCCTCGTTTGAGTTTTGATCCCAAGGTCAAGCCTGGACCACATGCCGATGGCATTGTGGGTTGTGCAAGTAAAAAGCCTACAGGTTCGGTTGCGAAACAAGTAGCTCAGTCGTCTACCAGCCAATCTGCCTCGGGACAAGCTACGACTTCGTCTCATCCTGCCCAAACGGCGAATGTACATGCTGTGCAAATGTCGGACCAGAAGGGTAACCAGCAACCCAGACGAAATCGTAAGAAGGGTAAAAATAATAAGAAGGGTGGGAATAAGAACGAAAATGCCACTAATAATGACAAGAAAAATAAAAATGATGGGGGGGACAAGCAGAATAAACGTAAGGTTAAGTTTCCTTGCAAGCTATGTAAGGATGATCACCTCACATACTTGTGCCCTAGGATGGATGAAGCTTCGAAGTTCATAGCACAGGGCCCAGCTGTGTTGACGAACCCTTTACCGCATAACGAGAATATGAACTCGAAGTCCCAGGACCAATCTAGTGATGATGATCCACCTGAGACTAGTGGTCGTGGGTGCATTAACATGGTCCGTGCCGCGAAAGTTGTGACGCGTGCAAAAGATTATACTTCGTCGCAACCCGGCCCAGGTAAAGAACCTGATCCACCAGGAACTCCTTTGCGCATTGAGAAACCGGTGGATAAACCGGTGGATAAACCTGTGGATAAACCTGCGGATAAACCTAAAGCTGCACCTCACATTCCTAAGGGGGTACTTAAGTGCTCAGGGCATAATCCAAATGCTCGAGCCGCCCATAATTATTCAGTTGTCGAGGACTTGGGTCATACTCCTTGTGCAATGTCTGCATTGGAGGTGCTTCAGAGTTGTCCGTCGCAAAGGAAAGCTTTGCTTTCTGCTCTTGGTGTGAATGGTGATGACTCTCCCACAATGATCAAATTTGAAACCACAGGACATCAGCCTCGCTTGCCCTACTATGTTTCCCTTTTGATACATGTAGAATGTCTTAATATGATCGTCAAGCGGACTGTGATTGACGAGGGCGTTGCTGCTTCTGTGATGTCTTTGTCTTGTTGGAAGGGTCTTGGTTCTCTTGAGTTGTCGAAGTCTACGACCATGTTAACTGCTTTCGATGGGAGATCGTTTAGGCCGCACGGTATCATTCCTTCTCTTAAATTCCATTTGGGAGGGAAGACCGTTGCGATAGAGGTTGAGGTGGTTGATGCGCCCCTTCACTACAATCTCTTACTGGGAAGGAATTGGATGTATAGTATGCAAGGCGTCACGTCTTCCGTGTTTCGCGTTGTAAGCTTTCCTCATAATGGGAAGATTGTGATGATTGATCAGATGTCATTCAAGAATCCGCCTCCTAATGCATCGTCAGGAGCTTCGGTTCCGAAGGTTGAGCATTCCCAGCCGGCAACTGGGAGTGTGGGTGTAGGAATGTATCCATCCCTTATGGGAACCTTTAGCTGTTCTGCACCTATCCTCATGGTAGGATCGAGCATCGGTGGAGCTTCCACGTCTACGAAGTCGGTATCCTTTCGCACGAGTCATATGGGAGATCCTTGGGTTCTTCCTTCACCGAGCCCTTCGAGTGATTCCATCGAGTCGAGTATGCCGTTGCCTGCAGTTATGATTGCTTACTAAGCTAATATTGAGTCTGCTGCAGTGCCTTGTTCTTCCTCTTCACGGACGGAGGAGGAAGACCCCTATGTGCTGCCTGCATGGGCAGTACAATCTTCTCACGCCCACGATTGCCTTGATATGGTTTTCCCTTCAGACGAAGCGATTATCGAGGCCATGTCGGGAGTTGAGCCACCATGGGAGGAGCTTCATCATAGATCTTATTTCCTTCCAGAGCTTGACCATTTGGAGCGTGAGGATTACAGGGAGATTCTTAGTCAGAAAGTTGGTAGACCTATGGTTCCATTAAGCTCTCCTGGTCAGATGGCTGATGGAAACATGGCGAACATATCGTCAACTATTCCTATCAACATTTCTCGCAATCTTGGTACGATTGAGAATGTCTACATTGGGGCAGATTGTTCCCAAGATGAGATTCGTGAGTATACCGAGCTATTCAAGGAATTCCGTGATGGGTTTTCTTAGTCATACGACGAGATGCCAGGAATTGACCCTCGGATTTTCGAACATGAAATTAAAACTTACCCCAATGCTAAGCCTGTTCGACAGCGTTTACGCGTCGTGAATCCTAGAAAAGCTCCCGCCATAAAGGCAGAGATAGAGAAACTATTGAAAGCGGGTTTCATCTATCCCGTTCCCTTGACGGAGTGGGTTTCAAATCCTGTTCCGGTAGATAAGAAGCAGGGAGCGATCTGTATATGCACTGATTTCCGTGATTTAAATCGTGCCTGTCCTAAGGATAACTTCCCCACACCATTTATAGATCAGATTTTGGATGAGTGTGCGGGTAGCGAGGTGTTCTCCTTTATGGACAGATTTTTTGGATATAATTAGATTCAAATAAAACCCGAGGACCAACACAAGACCGCATTTATTTGTCCTTGGGGAACTTTTGCATATCGAAAAATGCCTTTCGGCCTTAAAAACGCCGGAGCTACGTTTCAGCGGGCGATGACCTTGATTTTCCACGATCTCAAGTCCATTATTGAAGTATTTTTGGATGACCTCGCTGCTCATTCTCGCATGAGGATGCGTCATTCGTATCACTTGATATTGGTTTTCGAAAGATGTCGGCATTATGTTGTTAGATTGAACCCTCATAAGTGCATCTTTTGCGTAAAATCAGGTCGTCTTCTAGGATTCATCATTTCGAAGGAATGAATAAGAGTCGACCCCTTGAAGGTGGAGGCAAGACTTTAGTTGTCTCCCCCGCGTAATATTCGCCATCTTCAGTGTTTGCAAGGCATGGAAAACTTCCTACGAAGATTTGTAGTCAATTTCGCCAATTTGACTACAGGCTTCATGCGTCTCTTGAAGAAGGACACTCCCTTTGAATGGGATGAGTGAGCCCAGGAGTCCTTTGATGCACTTAAGCGAGCCCTAGCATCGGCCCCGGTGATTAGTCCTCCGGATTATAGCCGTGATTTCATATTATATGTGGCCGCGTCTTTAGAGACGATTGGGATGGTTTTGGTTCAGGAGGATGAGGAGCTCCAGGAGCATGTCATTTATTATTTGAGCTGAAACCTTATTGACGCAGAGATTCGGTATTCTCATGTCGAGAAGCTTGCCTTAGCTACTGTACATGCAGTGCAGCGTTTGAGACATTATATTCTCCTTCGCCAGACCTTGGTTGTGGTGCATGTCAATCCATTTCAGTTCGTCCTCACATGTAGGATGATAGGGGGAAAATACAATAAATGGATTGTCATCCTGCAAGAGTTTGATCTCCAATTTGTTTCGGCAAAATCGAAGAAATCTTTAATCTTTGCAGAGATCATATCGGATTTTCCGAGCGAGGCTGAGGAGTTGGTATGTGAAGATACGTTCGTTGACGAATACATTTTCTTAATCTCAACGGCTGACCCATGGTACGGGGATATCATTGTATATCTGCAAACACAGAGGACCCCTACTCACCTCTCGCGAGATGAGTGACGTCGGTTACGTCACGTTTCCAAGAACTACCTCATAGTGGATAACACTTTGTACCGCCGTGGAGTAGATTCCCTTTTACGACATTGTTTAACTCATGATGAGGCTGAAGTAGTCTTGAATGATTGCCACGGAGGGGCATGTGGTGGTCATTTGTCTGGGCTTGCTACAGCTCAGAAGATTCTTAGAGCTGGTTATTTCTGGCCGTCGATCTTGAAGGACTGTATTGAAGCAGTCAAGAGGTGCCACCCTTGCCAGGTGTTTGCATGGAATATGCGCTCTAAGCCTGCCCCGTTGCACCCTATTATCACCGTCGGTCCCTTCACCAAGTGGGGGCTATATTTTATGGATTGTAACCCAACTTCGGCTGGGGGGCACCATTAGATCATAGTAGCTGTCGACTATTTCACGAAATGGGCAGAGGCAATGCCTACTATAAAATCCAACGGTGAGACAGCTGCACATTTCGTATTCAACCAAATTATCACTCGGTTCGGGATTCCAAGAGAGCTTGTCACTGACCATGGCTCGCACTTTCAGAACCGTATGATGGAAGAGTTGGCATCCAAGCTAGGGTATAAGCAAGAGCACTCCTCTTCTTACTATCCTCAAGCGAATGGACAGGTTGAAGCAGTGAATAAGTCACTTAAGTCCATTCTCCAACGAACCATCACACAAAGCAAGACGAATTGGCATATCATGGTGTATCCTGCTTTGTGGGCATATTGAACTGCGGTTAAGACTACCACTAGTTTTTCTCCATATCAGCTTGTTCATAGAGTGGAGTCAATCTTTCCGGTTGAATGCGAAATTCCTTCGTTGAAGTTAGCTGTAGAACTCTTACCAGACACTTCACCTTTGGAGGAGTGTTTGGTTCACCTTGAGCAACTCGATGAGCAGCGTAGAGATGCCTTGGTGACTCTAGAGGTTAATAAGCGTCATGTGAAGGCCCAATACGATAAGTCTGTCCATCCGAGAGTGTTTAGTGAGGACGATTTGGTCCTTTTATGGGATCAAGCGAAAGAACCCTTGGGGGCAGGGAAGTTCAATCCTATGTGGCGTGGTCCTTACATGGTTAAACGTGTCTTAGAGAGGGGTGCCTATGAGTTAGTGGATTACGAGGGGACAGCCTTGGCGGAGCCTAGAAATGGGCTCTATCTTAAAAAATACTATGCATGATCCTTAGCCAAGGTTGCTTGTTGTATATTATTGTACAGCTTTTTTGCATAGTTAGGTCTTCTTTATTGTGATCGGGTTTGTGATAAGTTTCCATTTCTTGTGGCAGATGTCAATGGAATCTTCCACTTTCATAGGATTTGCGGATGGGGCAAGCCGTCACACTCAACACTCAGCCTCAGCTGCTAGGGTGATTTTTACTCCTATGGGTCAGGAATTGTCTTCAGGAGGTGTATGTCTACGGCCATCTTCCAACAATGCTACTGAATATAGTGCCATTATTGAGCTTCTACGGGATGCCATCTCACATGGTGTCCGCTCTCTTGAGGTACGTCTTGATTCAGAGTTAGTAGTGTCACAGTTGAATGGTTTGTACCAGGTTAGAGATCCTACGTTAGTAAGGAGATTCTTGCGAGTAAGATTGTTAGAACGACAATTTGAGAGTATCACATATATACACATTCCTAGAAATTATAATCAAGTTGTTGATTCATATGCTAACTACATGTTAGATTGGCATTTGTCTCATTCATTATAAATTAATCATAAACACATTTTTACACATGTAAATAAATAAGCCGGTCACAATAAAACTTTTTATATATACATCAAAAATGAGGTAATACATAGTGTCACAATACAAAAGTGGAGCTTTCACAGCTTCCATCATATACACGGTAGTACTAGAGAGATATGCTCCTCGATGTCTAGTCCTGTGGAGGAGGGGGGTTGTGATCAAGATATGTCACTACGGCTCTAGCTAGCCGCCGGAACAAGCGCACCCATGCGTGTGGCACACCCACCACCTGTCGCTGCATAGCCTCTGGCAAGTCTTCGACTTGCGCCATAGGAACCCTGTGAGTCAGTCGCACAAAGTTGGTATGGATGTTTTGGAGCGTTCGCTCCGCATCCACACCAGTGATGTCGTCTCCTCTTCCCCTCCGTCTGTGACATGGGAAGCCCTCTGGTTGCCGTGGACCCACATCTGCACATGAAAGGTAGATGTCACTATGCATTGTCACCCAAAAACATGTCTTTTTGGTTTCATATAGTCAAGAAAACACAAAAAAATTAAATAATTCAATTTTTTTTTTAAAAGAGCGAGGGTTGAGATTCGTTACCTATGTCTCCGTATGCTGACCCTGGTGGTAATGGCATGTCCGGATCACCCCGGAAATCTATCCCCCCATAGGGGTAGTCATCTATAGCAATGATCTGTCGTCGCCACCATGGGAAGAAGTCGGCTGGATAGGGGTTGGCCACCCTACCTCCCCCCAGTCTGTGCATCGCGTCTGCCCAATGTCGTTGGGCTAGATCTCTAGCCCCGTGGAGAGGAACATCCACTCTAAGACTCAATCCTAGAACCCGCTCAAAGAAGAACGTGCTCAGTATACTGCTAAACCCGAAGTTCTGGATCTTGCCTACCTTACACTCACTGAGTCGATGTTTCATATTTCCCAGTAGTGTAGTGCTCCAGTCATACACGGTTGGTACCATACACTCTACCGCATAGTACATCTGTGCTCGTGAGGCCTGATGGAGTGATGCTAGCCCTGCTATCCTGCCCAGTGTTAGTAGAATGGCCTTTAGGCCCAGCACCTGTATAGCGTTGATGGGGACTTGGCTCCCCACCTTCTCGGTCTCTGGATAGCAGTACACTGCTATGTACTCATCGATCGTGAGCCCATGACCTGGCCCACCTCTGGAACGAAGGTTCACTACCTCCCCTCGTCTGGATAAACCTGTAATGAAGTAGATATCCTCCACCTCAATGTTGAGGGTCATACCGTCTATCCGGAAGGACTCTGAGTATGGATCCCAGTAATCTACTAGCATCTGTAGCAGCCCTGGTTTGGCCCTCAAGCCACCTAGGCACCAGAACTTATAGAACCCGCATGTGCGTAATACTTGCTGATCCCTTATGTCAGCCCTTACAGCCTCTTCTACCTCACCATGCTCGCGTTCTCTCCATTCAAGCACCATCCTGCATGAGGATTAAACCAATTGTCCATTAGATTGCCTTAAAATATCTTGCGCGACGTCATATGCGGCTGTTTTGCAAACAGCCACATATGTACGCGGTTTCGTGCCCCTTTTCCGCGTATATACTGCCATGTACGCATAAAAAACCTCGATAACCGCGTGGGCCGCAGCGCTCATGTAGAACTGCCTTAATGAGCTCATTTAACCATGAAAAATTACAAAAATTATATTGAAATGCAAGCTGGGAACATGAGTAAGTACCTGGAAGAATCGGTTCTGAATTCCGCCGGCTGAATTTCCTGGAATTCGCAGTTGAATATCAAAGCTCCAATGGGTAAAAGTTTCAAATGAATTCTATTTCTTGCTATTTATAGAAATTTTTTGAAATATTTGAAATTTTTTACCCCCTTTTATATAGTTTTGACCGTTTATAACCATTTTGGACCGTTTCTGACATAATTTGTGATGTAGATGACCGTTTTCAGTGCCGTTTGAGCCATTGGATTGACCTGTTCGTATCCTTCATAGGTATAACGTCTACATTGGCATATAGGTTAGGTTCACCAGCGTTTGCATTTTTCATGACCTTATGACCATGTCACCTTCGCCTTAGGTACGAACCCACTCTATTATGTCACGGAACCTTCTTGCTGCTTTAGAAGTGGCATGATATGAGTGGTAGAGCCTCACCTTACATGGGTACCCTAGTTAGCACCTTATTTGTATTTGGTGCCCATGCTGATGTTTTCTCCCTTTAGGGTGTGGGAGTCCGTTGTATAGTATTGCCATGACATTTAGCAAGAGCATCATACTCCTCTTGATCTTATGCTGGCCATGTTCCCCCCGGATTCCCCTTGTATCAAGTTGTGGATGCATTTTCATGAGCTTTGCCTGTCTTATTGAGCTTTACACTGGATCCCCTGACATTGCGTTTCAGCCTTATAGCCCGAGCGTGTCTCATGTCTAGCCATGCAGAGCCATTTTGTATATCCTTTGCAGCTTGATTTTCCTTTTTACAGGGAGGGGATCTTCCCCCGAGTGTCGATATCCTACACATGTTTCCTTGCATTGAGCATAGGTATGTTCCACTGCTTGGAACTAGTTTGTTTTCCCTGATGACACTCGTCTCCTCCTAGTTTGTAACTATAAAGCTAGTTTATTCTTTTTTCAAGCTTTTCAAATAACTGAAAAAGACCCAAAAAAATTAAAAAACCAAAAAGCCGGACGGGAAAAGATGTTATCTTTGGCAGCTGTCGAGTCGTGTCACCTTCAAACAGAGCACTGTATATCACATCCGTTGGTTGGGTTATAGTTTGACTTTAGGAAGCTGTACTCGTTTATCTGAGTTTATCTCCACCGACTGGTTATGCTTCCAGTCCCTATGGAGCCTCTATTGATGCCTCCTGCGTCATAGAGATGTCCCAGTTTGTATATCAAGTCTATGCTGCCTTTATTCAGTCACCATACGCTGTTATGCTCTTGTTCGAAGGAAGTTGAAACCTGATTTGGCCATTCCTCAGTTATCTTGACTTTGCATGTCAGCCATTCCCGGTACAGTTACTGGTTCGTGCACCTTATGATCGAGTCCTTCCACATCATACAGCTTTGCTGAGTACCTCGTGTTGGATGATGGGGGATGCCGTAATTCCCTCCTTCCAACGGATTTCATTCCATCGACTTCAGATCATTTATTCTGGGATTGGATTCTAGAGTCATTTCGAGTGCCTTGAGACTTGCAGTCATCAGTGGCAGGTTCTCTCGCCATCGACAGTTTTGGGAATACATCAATGTCCCCTGATCGATGGATTCTCTCAAGTGTTCGACCTCAACACATTTATTCACACTTGTTAGTTTGCACTCTAGTACCTTGATTCCCATTTTCATTATCGGTGGGTGATCTCGCGTCTGTTAACGGTATACATCAATGACCGGTAATCAGACGATGGACTACTATGTTCGACCTCGACACCTCTATTCGCATAGTAGGACATGTACTCGTAGCGGTTTGTGTAGAAGACCTTCTAGACTGGTGGCATTTCTTATATGCTACCTCCTTGATCGTGCCAGTGTTCATGAGATTTCAGCTCTCGTGACTTGTTCCAGTGTATGTCAGATATTTCCAGCCACTATGGAGATCTTGATCTATTGTATATCTTTAGCCTTGTGGAGATCATGGTCCTTTGTATATCTTCATCATGGAGATTCTGATCTATGTATATTGTACGTGGCGATGACCACATATGTTCTATCATGTATCATGCCTATTCATGGCCATTGTACTCTTATGTATCCGGGACTGCTAGATGTATTTGTAGTTATATGCAGAGTTGTATTACGGTATTATGCTGATTGGGTGGCTAGTCTTCCATTTGGGTACCTTCATCACTTCCTTCCTGGGATGGACTTATAATGTATTTCGGCCATCGTATATCCCCTCTGATCTCATACATTAGGGGGCATCTGTTATAGCGGATTTCACCACACTAGGTGAATCACACATTGTATGGCCTTCCCTTGTCCCACTGCAGACTCATTAGCCCCTATGGACCACTTTATATCTTTTGATGTTACCTTGATCATCCCTAAAAAACATTAGAATATTGATATACGCGGCTTTTTCCCCGATAACCGTGTACATACGCGGGTATTCCCTCTATAGTCGCGTACATCGGGATGTGTGCATAGTCCAAAACATTTTGAATGTTTCCTTGACTTGGATCCAACTCATATGACTCTTGGCCCTCCATATGCCTTGAGATCGCATGGATTCAACCTTTCAGTATCCCTTTGAAAAGCTATATAAGGAACCCCTTGGTACATTGAAAGCATAAGAGAAAGTTGAGAGCATCGAAACTATAGTCCATTGTTTCCAGAATTTTATGCTTGAGTATGCATCCCTTTGTCCCTTGGAGCACTGTTGTGTTCTTCCCAAGCTTTCCCTTTGCTAGTAAGCTTGCTATCGAAGTGATGGAGGATTGAGGTGGTGGAGGCCCAAGTGGGGAATTCAGTTTCTCCGGTTCGCAGACGTGCCGTCAAAGGTTGTCACTTGTAATCTCTAATTCTTATTAATAGAAATATCTTTTCTTGTCCATTAATGTGTATTTGAATGAATATTGTTTCCATTGGAATATGTCAAATGCTTTTACATTATTGATTATATATGCTAGAATAGATCTAACACCATGAAATATAATATGCTTGTATTGTTTACTTGTTGTTGAGGACATGCTATAACAATTCAAGTTGAAGATTGGTAAGCTCAACGGGGATCTACTTCAACCGTCCAGAATAAGGTACGAGGTTCGATCCTTTAGTGTTAGATTGTTTATTTCTATTGCATATTGGGAAAGATTGATTTTTGGAGTCTAGCTGTCTGTTGTGGTACCCCAAGCCATAGGAATTTCTCTCCATAACAGGGGTCTGCACATGTTGCTCCCATTGTAGCTCCATTGTTGGGATCCCTCCCTATATGTACTGTTGATTCACCCTTCCATCAACCCTCTTCACCACCTTTTCTTGATGTTGTTCCTTATTCCTTTACTGAATCAACATCTGTTTTTACAGACTCCGATTTTCCCCCTCTAGTAGGCTCAGGTCCCCCGGTCAACACCTCCCCTCCACTCAGTCTTGTTCATTCTCCCTCTTTTGCTGACCCCTCTCTTCAAAAAAAGCTAGAGATTTTCTCTGCAAAAACTCCTCTTTCACCCTCAGTCCTACCGCTGGACTACAAACGATTTGAAAACATTACCATCAGAAAGAAGAAAAAATCCCCTCAGTTGGCAACGGACTTGACCTCTGGATCCATTTCATATATTCCTCTATCCACTAGGTTAAAAAAAGCGACGAGGCATTTGTTGGTTTCCTCCTCTCGGGTCCTTAGAGCAGAGTCACTCGACACCAGTGTTTCGTGATGAAAATCCTCACTTTAAATGTTTGAGGCCTAGGGGGTTCGGCTAAACAAAAGTGTCTCCATCGTCTTTTTATGTCTGATGCGCTTGATATCATCCTCTTCCAGGAAACTATGAACAACACGTACCTTGATCTGTTAGCGTTCTCTAAACCCTGTCCTGGATGGGAATTTTGTGCTATTAGCTCAAAGGGTCTCTCGAGAGGTCTTCTCTCGGGCTGGAATCCCCTTAAAGTTAGATGCAAAGCCTATCATACTCTAGCGGGCATGCTTCTCGAAGCTCGTTTCAGGGGTTCACGTATACCCCTCTCCATTATTAACCGTTACGGCCCTTACTTGCATCGTGATGCTTTTTGAAATGAGGCTGCAAGGGGTGGCCTCCTCACTCTTCCAAATCTTATTCTCGCAGGGGATTTAAATCTAACTTTTACTGCTTCTAAAGTCTGGGGTAGCAAGGATCATCTTGATCTTCTTGGACCCTTCTTCACTCATCTCTTCACTGATTTTAATCTGGTGGATGTTGCTCCATTGTGTGTTGGGCCTACCTAGCGTAATGGGAGGTTAGGGGAGGAGGGCATAAGCAAAAGACTGGACCGTTTTTTTCTATCCTCAAATCTTATTGATCTCCTCCCAAGACATAGAGTTTGGTCTTTACCTTGTCTGATCTCGGATTACTACCCTGTTCTCCTGGAATGGAAGGAAGAGCCTGCCTCTTCTTACCTCCCTTTCAAGTTCAATCACTCATGGCTGTCTGATGAATCTTTTGTCAACTTGGTAAGAGATGAATGGCCCATTCTGTCTCAAGGAGACCATATGCCTACGATGGATGGTATTTCAAAGAATCTTCTCTTATTAAAAAGAAAGGTAAAAAGATGGACATACGAAAAAACCCTGGCAATGAAAGAGAAGATATAGCACATTGAAGAAGAAATCCAGAATCTTCTAGGATCCTCGAATTATGGATTACTTAGTACTCATGAAAATCTCAGGCTCTTGGCTTTGAAAGAGGATTTAAAGAGATTGTTGGATCATGAACTCCGATCTGCCAAGTTACAAAGTAGATTGACCTGGGCATCTCTAGGGGATTCCAATACTAAATTTTTCTACTCGGTTGCATCATCCCGTAAGAATCAAAATGCCATCTGGGGCCTTCAGGATGATAAGTGGATTTTGATAGAGGATGACCAAGGACTAAAAACTCTGGGTGTCAGGTACTTCTCAAATATTTTCAAAGATGATGGCCTGACAAACATTGAAGCGCAGCTGAAGGTGATTCGATTATTTCCCTCCTTCTTACAACATCAAGAGGACTTGGAGAGATTCATACGACAGATCTCTATGGAGGAAGTAGAGCTGGCTTTAAAGTATTTTAAGAAGGACAAATCTCTGGGTCCAGATGGATGGCCAGTAGATTTTTTTTGGCTTTCCTTGACCTTCTAAGGAGTGATCTTCTAAATTTGGTTGAATCTTCTAGATTGAAAGGCAGATTTTTACCCTCTCTAAACTCTACCTTCATTGCTCTCATCCCTAAGAAAGAGAAACCCCTTACCTTTGCGGACTTTATACCCATCTCTCTTTGTAATCTTATTTATAAACTTATCTCTAAAATTGTTGCTTTACGCCTGAAACCCTATTTGGACAAGTTCATCTCCCCACAACAATTTGGTTTCTTGAAAAATTGGCAAATTGCAGAGCCTATAGCCATCACTCAAGAAGTATTACACTCTGTGAAGACCAAAAACAAATGTGCTCTTATACTCAAGTTGGATCTGTCAAAAGCATTTGACAGGGTGAACTGGTCTTATTTAAGACTCATTCTTCTGCAAATTGGTGTCCCTCTGATGGGTGTTAATTGGATTATGGGCTGTTTAACTTCTACAAATTTTGCTCTGCTTGTCAATGGCACCCCGTCCAGTTTCTTCATGGCCTGTAGGGGTATTAGACAGGGTTTCTTGTTGTCTTCCTTATTGTTTATACTTGTCATAGAGGGGCTCAGTCTCTTAATAAAGGATGCTTAGAACAATGGGAAGATCAGGGGCATAAATATTTCTTCCCAACTCTCTTTTACCCACTTGCTTTTTGTTGATGATGTGATTCTATTTGGTACTGGAACTTTCGAGGAGTGGGTAGCTTTCAAAGTTATCTTGGATACTTTTTGCGCTGCTTCAGTTATGAGCATAAATATGGACAGATCTTGTTTTTTGTTTAACAATGTGGATGAGGGGTTATTGAACAAAATCTCTAGCTCTCTCTCATTTAAAAATGATCACATTTCCCTGGGTTTTAAATACCTAGGCTTCTTCATTAATCCCCTTGGATACAGGTTGAAAGATTGCCATGGCTTATAAAAAAATTTGAAAGAAGAATCCAGCACTGGACCCTCCATCTGCTATCCCTTCGGGGTAGACTCGTCTTAATTAAAGCAGTTCTCTCAAGTTTACCGGTGTATTGGATGGCTCCGATCCCTATCCCCATTTCAATTCTGGATAAGCTCAGGTCACTGATATTTTCTTTTCTATGGGGATCATCAACAAATAAGAGGAAATATCAGTTAGTGGATTGGAAGTCCCTTTCAAAACCAACCTCATTGGGTGGTTGGGGCATCAAACATCTAGGCTGGTTCAGCCTCTATTTACGTTTGAAGAGTTTTTGGTTGGCACTTAATGGGAATGGGATCTGGCAGAAATTACTGTCTATGAAATACCTCAAAAATCTCTCTGTCGTATCCTAGATTCGTAGAAAGCCTTCGCTGCAAAGAGTGTCTCCGTGATCTAGAAAGGGTTTCTGCATACTTTGTCCTGGGTTGGATGTGGACTTACCTGGAAAGTAGGGAATGGAGAAGATATTCGTGTTGGTATAGATCTGATTATGGGCACTGAAGCACTTTTGGTCCTTCCTCAGGATCTCCGTGATTATCTGGAGGATTATGGCATTGTCACTCTGGCACAGGAATGCAATTTCACTCCTGGGGCCAAGAGTTACTAGTTTACGGCTGAAGATCTAGATTTGGGAGGAGAATGGGGGCTCTTGTGGAACAAATTTGTCATAGGACTTGAATATGGTAGAATCAGATTGACTTATAAAAAAGACTCTCTAATCTGGACATATAATAGGTATGCTGGTGATATTTCTATAGCTATGGGGTATGATCTCATTGTTCATCACTATCACGAACCCTCCCCGGAACACTCTAAAGTGATGGACATACTTTGGTCTTTCAACATTCCTGCAAAGATCTGATGTTTTATTTGGTTAGTGGTTATGAACCAAGAACTAACATGGGATAATCTACAAAGGAGAGGTTGGCAGGGTCTCGGTATCTGTACTCTTTGTAGGTTGAATGAAGACTCAGTACAACATATGTTTTTAGACTACACTGTTTCCAACAGGGTTTTCATTGTGTTTTGAAAGCAGTCGAGCCTACCTTACTTTAAAAATTGTTTTGTCAGGAACTTTCTTGAACATTGGCACAAGAACTCATCGGCTCCCTCTGCTAGCAGTTATCTGCCCCTCTTCATTTTCTGGAGCTTGTGGAAAATGAGAAACAGTTGTTTATTTGAAAATAAGATGTTATCTTTTTCAGATATCATTCAATAGGTTAAAGCACTCATATTACTTTATCCTGTTCCGAAACAAAAGCACAAGATTAGAAATATTGGTCCCAGTCCTCAGATCTCTTATCCTTGTGGAATTTTTGACAAGGCAGCTACTAATGACCTTGGAGGAGCAGCCTTTGTGCTGCACCTAAGTGACTTTGATTTCCTTGGTTTCTCACTTGGTTGTGGTAAAAGCACAAATACAAGAGCTAAACTCCTTGCTCTATGGTCTCTTCTCGCTGTGTCTAAGCTTTTGGAGATCCCTCTACAAACCATCTATGGTGACTCTTTAGTCATTATCAATTGGGCTAGGAGGATATTAGTTTAATTTAATAAATCATTTTGATCTAATAAAAATATTAATTTAATTCAATAAATTTATATTCAAAAATTTACAATTTACAATATATAAATTTAATTCAATTTCTTTATAAATTAGAAAATAAAATGAGGCTTTAACTTTGAAATCTATTTTCATATCTTTGAAATCTAGGATCTTAATGTTGCCTTCTTGTACAATTAAAAAAATATAATGTCTAAATATTCAGTGTAAATTTACAGTGAGTATTTTGTGTAAATTTATAGTAAACAAAATCTACTGCGCTTGGTTTAGATTCGTCAATTAAGGTTTGACGTTGAACACATAGTACAGTACAGGAAGGCCGCCACGTTCTCGCACAGTACAGGAAGGTCGTCTTCATCCTTAATATTCTTGCACTTGCGGGTCCGAGATACATGTACTATACTGCTTTGCATGTGAACGAAGAAGGCATGCATCTTCTTTTTTCTTGCTTTCAATTAATCTTCTTGAGGGTCCCATATGAGATTCTAGTATTCTACTGGTTTTCACACACAACACAGTACAGGAAGGTCATCTTCGTCCTTAATATTCTTGCACTTACGGGTCCGAGATACATGTACTGTACTGCTTTGCATGTGAATGAAGAAGGCAGGCATCTTCTTTTTTCTTGCTTTCAATTAATTTTCTTGAGGGTCCCATATGAGATTCTAGTATTCTACTGGTTTGCACACGAACTGACGAAGGCATTTTCTTTTGTCAGGCATCTTCTATTGTCCTTTACATCATCTTCTCCCATCCATCACTCGTTAAAGCTGAACGCACTCTCCATTATCTTTGCTAAAGAATCTTCATTTATTTGATGTGCGTCATTTTTCCTTTTTTTTCATCTTCTACATTGCTTTTGCTAAAGCATCTTCTTTTACTTGATGTATATCATTATTCCTTTGATCAACATCTTCTCCTATGTACGAGATGAGATTGGACATGAGATTGGACATGTATTGCTTGGCATGCCAATGAAAGTTTAATGTTCATACCTTAACTACGTCAATCTTCGGCTTTTCACTTCGATTACAAAAGCGCAAGATTGGATTCCGCCAGCTAAAAAACATGAACAGAAATGATGAATTACTTTCCAAGACAAACCTAATCTACCTCAGGTGCTAACACGATCATTTAAAAAAATAGCAAATTAAATTAAAAAAAACAAAGAAAGAACCTCTCCCTCCGAGCGTATAAATGGTGTCTTTGTCTTATACATATAATTTTTTTTAATTGATTGGGTTGATAGGTGTTCTATAGTCCAGTATGAGGTATTATCTCAGCCAAAATAGTATGGGAGAGATGTTGTTATATATATACACACTTAAATATAACAGGATGATGAATACTAGTGAGTAACAATTTTGATGTATTTGTGGAATAAAACAATTAACCTATTTTTAGTGTTTATGATAATGATTATGATTAATAATTATATAAATTATTTTTATGTATTGAATTTTTAAATTTATTTTAAAATAATTTAGATTATATATATAATGAATTTGATATTAAAAAAATCATTTTTTTAGAAATGTAAATAAAACATTTAAAAGATCACATTCTTAGAGATGTAAATAAAAAGATTGAAAAAAATAGTAAAAAATTGTAATAATAAAAACAAAGTCATATATGGTTACGATTGAGATAAGGATCGAATCTCTAAAGGAAAAATAAAAAAGTTTATCAAATGCAAGATTCATGCAAATATTTTTGTTTGTACTCTCATATATTTGATCCTTATCTCCATCTTAACCATGAGTCTATTAAGTGAACGATGATTAACCATGAGTTTAAACGATGATGTAGGACCATCGACAAAACAACTTATGCGCATGGAGCATGGAGAAATCGTAGTCGTTGGCAGGTAGTTTAGAAGATGTAATCACAACCATTCCATAGGTCAGCCATTACCACGTGTGATGGAAAGGGAGATTGTTACGGCCAATTTTTTAGTGCACTTGCCTGAAGCATGGTTCGAGCACCCACATGGGCAAGGCGACGTTGGCTTGACGGTTGATGTGTGCAAACCAAGAGGGCGTGCACCCACTAGACGGGCGCCCATACTCAACATCGGCAAATCGAGAGTGTGGCGCGTGGCCATTGATGAGACGATTCGTGGATGGCGAGCACCCCTTAGGGTGTGCTAGCAGCAAGCGCACCAAGCACACCAGCAGTGCACTAAGGTGGGGCGCATCGGCAAGACAGACGAGCGCGGCAGTGGCAAGGTGGTCTCGGTAAGATGAAGGCACCCGAGAACGCACGTGTGACAGACAGGCATTTCGGTAGATGGGTGCTTCGGAAGTTTGAAGACGAGCGCGGGACCCTTGATGCGTTTGCATGGGGGCACGTTAAAGAGAAAGGAAGGAAAGTGTTGTTGTTGGTTAACTTGGGCGAGCCAACAAGAGGTGGCGTGAACGCCAAGTAAGAGGGTAGGTCCACTTAGAGGGGCGCCCATACAAACAAAAAATGGCTATATAAAGAGAAAGCGCTAAGGCATTTTAACACATGGAGGAAGAAGCAAGAAGTCATCAAGAAGACAGAATTCAAGAGGTATGCACTCGCTTAGGAGGACAAAGGAGGTTGGGTGTCTTTGGCAAGGAGATAGTCTTTTACTTTTGTAACACTTGTATTCAATCTTTGGTGTAGCAGATGGTTGGCGTACACCAAGAGATCTACCTTGGGCAACCCCATTGATGTAATTATGTTCTGTTTTTAGTACAAACTTAGAGGACTCTGCTAGTTGGGAAACCCCACATCTTTAATCCCTGTGTCTTTTTACTTGGTGCTGCATACTTGTTATTTTGGCTAAGTTAAATTGTGCTGGAAAGGCTAATGAGACTATGTAAATTGTTAAAGAGTTAAAGTGTTAAAGAAAATTATTCCACAGGTTGGTTTAAGGTGTAGTCCGTTAGAGTACACCAAGTTGGCCAAGCCCTTGGGAGGTTTCTAGATGGTGTCGCATGTCACAATAGACCCTAGAGAAAGGTGGTGTGTGTTGTGGTTGTGACAGGTGGTATTAGAGCTGTGTTAACAATGAAGTGCAGTGTTGGTGCAGACGACATTGACAAATGGTTTCAGCGAAGGGCTTGAATAGCCAACTGAAACTATAGTGTAGGTTTGGTAAGTCGCTTAGGCATGAAAGCGCTAAGTGTTGGTCCGTGTTGGAGGAGCTAGTTGGTGAGCCGATTAGTTGAGTTAACCGACTAATCGAAGATTAGGTTGGCCTTCAAAGGTCATGTTGATTGACCGAATCGACAAGTAGTTACTCATAACTGTTTTGTAACCATATATAATAGGTTGTTGAGCTAGTTAAGAACTTGGTTCAGTTTTGTATATGTATGGACCCTCATGTGATTCTATAATATAATCTGTTGTTCCATTACATGTTCTTGTCTCTTGTCTCTGTATGTTTATACGATTCTTATGTGTATTATTGGTAACCTTATGTGATCTGTGAGATTACAACATTCGTTCTGTTACCGGTAGTACATATACAGATGACATGACCATACCTAGATGATATCAGAGCAAGAGATTAAGAATTGGTGGGAGCGTAAGATTGCAAATTACTTACAAAACTACGTGAGAAGAAACGGCTTGACCATTGCTCAGGCAAAGGAGAAATTCTTCATCAAAACCCATGAGAAGTTTGTAGATTCGATGCCTCAGTTGGTGAAAAAACTTATGGATGAAAAAGCTGGAAGCAAATAAAGACCAAGATTTACTGGAGAAACTGATTCGAGGCGAACGAACAAACCTGTCGGAGTGGCTTGAAAAGATCACAGACAAATTCTGCGAAGAACAAGCTGTGGAGGAAGGAGTCTCAATAGAAAGTATCGAGAGAAGGTTTTATACGGACTTCACTGAGCATTTTCTTTGCTCTTTACCGACCCTTTTGTTCAAATTCCTAATTGAGAAGGGAGTGGGCCAGATCATAGAACCTTATCCATCACTAAGTGAACCGCCACCAAATTCTAACTGGGCGGAGAAAGAGAAGAAGTGGAAAAAATTTGTTACTGAAAGGGAGTGGGAGTACTTCCTAAGCAAATAAATAGAACTATCCGAGCTTTCTAAAGCGT
This sequence comes from Pseudotsuga menziesii, assembly GCA_001517045.1. Lineage (NCBI taxonomy): Eukaryota > Viridiplantae > Streptophyta > Pinopsida > Pinales > Pinaceae > Pseudotsuga > Pseudotsuga menziesii. The sequence continues at coordinate 65,448 of LPNX010510825.1, read as the reverse complement.
CGGTTAGGCTATGGGGGGGTAGCTGGTCATGTGTTGGGGTAGAGTAAAGAGGATTCTATCCGACTGAAGAAAATACCATCACCAGCAATGAAAATTCGACCTAAGAAGGAAATCGAACGAATAGTGACACACAAAGTTATGTCGGACTTGCAGAAGTTAGAAAGAGAGAAGAGGAAGAAAAGAAGGGAAGAGAGAAGAGAGCAATCTAGAGCGTTGCAAAGAGGAATTACCACTAGGGTGACAGAACACAGAAGAAATCCACCAGATTCAGGTCAGGACCGACAGGAAGAAGGCGTGGATGAGGAAGTATCACCCATGGAAGATGATTTATGGATAGAGCAGCGAGAAGCTCTCCAACTAGAAATACCCCACGAGGTAAGACCTCTGTCTCCGATCAATCCAAGTACCCGAATCTATGCCATTGTCAAAGAGGACCTACTACTAAGAGCTGGTGAGTTTGGTATATGGCGGCAATGAGATGACGAAGTAAATGATGATATTCATTTAGTGATACGTCAACCAGAGGAAGGAAATTGAGTAACACTTCAGGCATACCCTTCCAACCGAAGTATCCACTTACTCTACCCGACACATGAAGGAGTACCCTTCTACCAAACATAGCTTTACAAGAAACAGAACAGTCGAACTTACAAGCACACTAGTGCAGTTGGACATTGACAGAAGAAGTCAATCCAAACCAACTACTTGTGGGAGAAGAAACAACAACAAAAAAGACTAACGGGAGCAAAAGTTCTATCAACAACAGTTATGAACAAAGAGATACGCATAGTATCCCACTACCCCCACCACCACCCCCACCGCTGCCACCTCCTAAAGGAGAGGTCGACACTGACATGGGTTACGGCTCAGCACATATCCCCCTCTATGAGGATGATGAAGATCCCAGACGACACTGGTTCGTCTGTGAGTCAATATGGGAGGCCAATCAAGTTACAACCAAATAACTACAAATGGCACAGTTTGTCGATGCTTTACGAAAAAGAGCATTAACTTGATATATGAATTATATCGAGAGAACACCCCAAGCATCCAAAGCAGACATTAAGGCACAATTTTTATCTTTCTTTAAAACACCAGATTCAAAGCATCTGGAAACAAAAAAAACTGAAGACAACGTCTCAGAAACTAGTAGAATCTGTCCGGGACTATGATAAGAGATGGAAGGACCTCCTAAGCCAACTAGACTATGTAATTGATGAACAATTATTAATTCATTGGTTTCTTGCAGGCATGTCACAGATGTTAGTTTTTCATCATATAAGCTAGCATTATGATCTTAGGATCTTTTCACTGAGAAAATAACAAGCACAGCAATAAAACATAAGCACATCACAAGAGACAAGAGACACAAAGAATTTTCCTTAGGGAAACCATAAAGGAAAAAACCCCGCAACTTCCTCAAAGATAGAATTAGCACAAAATGATAAGACCAGAAAATAGTAAGATGATCTCCCGACAGCAGCAGTCTCTCTCTCTCATATTGAGAGAGCTTCTCCTCTCTCACTCATGCGCCCTCAATGAGTGAGTGTATTTGTTGCAAGTGAGATAAATAGAGAGGCTCACTGTTGGATCTGGATCATGTCTCGATCTGGATCATCATCATGTTTGTGATATCTCGTCATAGGAAGTTATACAGAGCCAGCCTTCTTTCATGTTGGTTGTAGGCCTAGCCATCATGTAGGTATTGACCCAGCACTTACATCTGACCTACTCATCAGAAAGGCACGCCCAGCACTTACATCTGACCTACTTGTCAGAAAGGAACGCCCAGCACTCACATCTGATCATGTAGTAAACTACAATCACATCAGAAAGGCCCAGCACTCACATTCACCAGCATGGTAGGCACATCTACTACCATCTGTGAAATGGCTTCAGCACTTATATCTGACCTACTCGTCAAAAAGGCATACTTCCATCCAGGCGGGAACACATCCTACTCACAGTGATGAAAGATTTCCATACTTTCATCTAGGATGGAATCGCATCCTGCTCACAATGATGGAAGACTTCTATCCAGGTGGGAACACATCCTACTCATAGTGATGAAAGATTTCCATACTTTCATCCAGGCTGGAATTGCATCCTGCTCACAGTGATAGAAGATTTCTGCACTTACATCCATCCAGGCAGGAACACATCCTACTCACAGTGATGAAAGATTTCCATATTTTCATCTAGGTTGGAATCACATCCTACTCACAGTGATGGAAAGGCTCTGCACTTATATCTGACCTGGTAGGAACCAAATCCTACACCCTCGTCAAAAGGGCACGCACTCACATCTGACCTGGTAGGAACTGAATCCTACACCCTCGTCGGAATGGCCCCCAGTCCTAGACTGAGCTACCTGGTAACTGACTAGGTGCCTCCACTCTCCCGGAGAGTGTCAGTTGCCCTTACATCTGTCCTACTCGACAGAATGGCCAACACTCACATATGACATGGGAGGAACCTAATCCTTTAGCCATGACAGAATGGTTGAGCCCTTACATTTGACTTAATCATCATAATGGCTCTCTCAGTCTCAGAATGAGTGTTCCTGGTAACTGACCAGGTACCTCCATTCCCAGAATGGAAATCAGCACTCATATCTGACATGGAAGGAACAAAATCCTCTCACCATGACAGAATGGCTCAGCCCTTACATCTGACCTGCTCGTCAGAATGGATTTGGGACTCATCACTTTCCCTTGGAGGAAACCTCAATCTGGAGAACACCAAGCTTCTACCTGAAGTACTCGAACTTCACTCTAGCTAATGGCTTCGTCAACACATCAGCTATCTGTTCCTCCGTCGCAACATACTAGAGCTTCACTACTCCCCTCTGCACCATATCCCTGATATAGTGATACTTGATCTCAATATGCTTCGACTTGTCATGGAACACTGGATTCTCTAACAGCGCAACTCTGGTTGTCACAATGTATACAAGTAGCATCCATCTGGAGATCAAATAAATCAGACAGTAGCTTCCACAGCCATACTGCCTCACAACTAGCTGAACAAGTTGCGACATACTCTACTTCAGCTGTACTCAGTGCCACACAAGATTACTTCCTGCTAAACCAAGAGATCACACTTGATCCCATACTAAAGAAACACTCTGAAGTGCTCTTCCTATCATTGGCACTACCTGCCCAGTCTGAATCAACATAACCCTTTAGGTTAATCTTTTGATTTGCATCATACTTGAGCCCATAATCAATTGTACCTCTCAAGTACCTCAGAATATGCTTTGCAGTAATCAAGTGAACATTTCTCGGATCTGTCAAGAACTAGCTCAAGGTGTTCACAGCAAAGCAAATGTCTGGTCTCATGTTCATCAGGTACATCAATGATCCAATCATCTGACGATACATTGTAGCATCAACCGTCTCTAATGAAGCATCACTCAATAGCTTCAGGTTCGATACCATAGGTTTGGTCATGCAGTCCATTATACTGAACCTATTCAGGATATCTACTGCATACTTCCCTTGTCCACACCTCCATGCCTACAAAATAGTGCATCGACACATAATAGGAGCATCACTGGTCTTTTGCCTTCAACCTTGAAGAAAAGGTTGGAATCCGCGTTGCTCTCAGTAAAGCCTAGAGTCATCAGTAATCTGCCCATCCTGGCGTACCATGTTGAACCTCAAGATATTTTGTAGTCACTCCCTCTGAAGCAAAGCATCATACTCCCTCTGTCTTCTGTACTCTATGCGCTGAAACATTCTGTACTGGAGTGACAAGTAGCTTCCTATGCTACTAGTATTCTATGTATCCATCTAGTGTATAGAATTTAATCTTCAACCTTGTAGCAAAGGTTAAGGTCTTCATCAATCTCATCATGTATGTGTTTCAACTCTTACTGGCTGTAAATGTCTCTTCGTAGTCTAGGCCTTCTTTTCATGAGAAGCCTCGTGCTACGAATCTTGCTTTGTATCCCACGATGTTTCCATCTGCTGCATGATGGAACTATGAACTTCTCTTCAGGTCTCGATACTGCACCCTGACATCATTCTTCTTGAACTGGTCTTCCCTTTCTTCTTGGTGGCTGGAAGGTTGTGCATCAATGATGTCATTGCACTCGTCATATTATTCTTCACTTTGAAATGTCGTCACTTGTTCTTCGGAACAAGTCTCATTCTTCTTTGCTTACAGGCGATTATATATGCGGTCTTTCCTACAAGTCAAATGCATTTGTATGGTTAGAAACATTTCATAAGGAATATTTATACTGGAAAGTTCTTATGCATAAATATGTGATCATGCAACTACTTTAGCCAATACAACATTCATCCATATCTCACTGAAACTTTCTAGATGCCTTCCATCTCTACCAGGACAACATTGAGATTGTGCACTAATCCAATATGTCAGCAAAGAGATTTCATTCTAGATAAGTAGCAATGGAGGGTTGTATAGCACCATGAACTACTTACCCATCACATGCATATTAGTAGTATACTATCGTTAATGCAAACATCATATCACGCATAATACATCAACTGAATATGAACAAATGCATAACAAAATAATATCATGAAATGACAATTGAATACTTATCTTTATTTGTTTCGTGGGTATACTCCTTCTTGAGCCTTCAGCTTCATCGTATTATTCATTCATGATAGCATCATTTCTTATCCAAATGATAAGGTGGATAAGAAGTTCTTCAAGAGTTGAAATCTTCATATTCCTCATCGATTGAAGATGGTGAGAGCTTGATCTTCAATTGCTACCATCTTCTCTTCTCTTCTTATGAGTCGAGCTTCTTCTTCTTCCCAGAGTCTATTGAAATTAATCACTTCCTTCTGGCACACATTCCTCGCATGAATGAATCCCATGATCCTGGGAGTCCATTCAAGGTGGCCATCACCACTTCTGCATTCTTCACTTCTTCTTTTACCGCTTCAAGTTGTTCTTGATTTGAGAGACTCTTATGATTGCATGGTCTCTGCATTCTGGATCTTCACATTCTTCAACTGGTTTCTTAAGGTCATCTTTTGATGTATGTTCTTCCCTTCAAATAGCTTGGTCAAGGAATTAAACATCTTCAGTGTCTTTAGGGAAGACACTTGTGGTACAAGTTGATCCATGACTAAATCAACCATGATCTTCTTGGCCTTGGCCAAGTTCTTCTTGTGAAAGGCTTCTAGCCTCATCTCCCTCTCAAACTGGAACCTCTCTACTCATGTAGGTGTCCAATTCATTTTCTTCAGAGAGATCATATACTTCCATGCTTGAAATTTGTCAACTTCACCAAGCTTATCATCAAGCTGATGTGATAGATCAATTTGAAATGAGAACCTCAAATGAAAATAGCAAAGGATTAGATCTTACTGATTTGAGGTGTCCGTCTTGGTTCTGGAGCTGGCTGATCTAGGGTTTGTCACAGAAACCCTAATTTTAAAAACTTGGAATTTTTTAGATCTGATTGGATAGATAGATAGATCTCTTCAAATGGATCTATCCAATGTACTCCTTTTCTGAAAACAGTGGAGGGAAGCTCCCAGAACAGGAAGCCCTAAATTTCCAATTTCTTTTACAGAAATGCCTGTTACTGTTTCTGTGATATCTCTGAAATTACTGATCCTCTGTGTCTGAAATTTTGTTCTAAGGTAACCTCACATGTCCCTGATATAACACCATAGGTTTCATCATAATTGGTTTCAGCATTTGGTATTTATGATCCTTTTCCAAAGTGACCTGTTACAGGACTGTTCAGAACAGCAAAGTTGTACGGCATTCCACGTGTCACTGGTTGATCTTCTGAGTCTGATATTTGGACCACTGAAATTAAATTCCGTTCCCTTTCTAGAAAATCTTTAGGAATTCCATTTGGACCTCTGTAGCCCAAGATATTTTAATTCTTCCTAGGTGTCCTGTTTAGGGATGAATTCTAGAAGAGGCTGGAACCCTAACTTGGAGGGATCATATCTCCTAGAATATAGTGAATAGGACACTAAAGTTTGGACACAGTGCACATCAAGAGTTTATCTTCGGCTCCTGCAATTTTCAGCTCTTGAGACGTCTCCAATCTTAGGATAGAGCGAATTCACCAAAACTTAGCAGTTTTAGTATTTAGGGTTTTTTCTAGCTCGGGGTTAAACTAGGGTTTGACTTTTCCGGAATTTCACCCAACCAAATTTTTTGATCCAGGTCTCTAAAATTCAGTTTTGATTAGGATAAAAATCCTATGCTGATCTCACTCAAAAATTCCTCTTCTATAGAAATCCCTGATTGTTGATGAAATTGTCATTGATGCCAACATGGACTTGCAGTGGCTCTTTCAGTTATCATTAATGCCACTATTGTCCCTTGTAGTGGACAAGTTTGATGAAGCACCCTACGAACATTGATGATGTGGAAAAGAAATAATGACAAAGAATTACATACATTTTAATGATAAGGTTTGACCCTTGAAGGAAGGGTTTGTGTGAAAAATTGTTATGAATTTGTAGACTAAGGTAAAATAGTAAAACACTTAAAGATTTGAAGGAGATCCCAGTCAAAGGAAGATTTGTATTATTTGGATTTAATTTTTATTATAAGTCGGCTCAGAATTAAAATTTGTATGCATGTCAGCCCAGAAATAAAATATTAAACTGAATACAAGTTGGCTCCCCAAAATATGGTTGAAAATTAGTATAAATAGAGCACGAGGGCTCTCATTTGTTTGCGTGAAATTTCGGTGGAGGTCTGAAATTTTTGGCTGAGGAAATTTTCAGTGGAGTAACTCGCTGAACTGAGGCAGTTTGACTGGAAATTTCGTGGAGAAGACCAAGTATTGACACAGTTCTGAATTATCATGGAAGTTTCTTGTTTGGATTTAAATTTTATGTGGCCCTAACCCTGCTAGGGTCTTCACCAGGTAGGTCGAGCCCTATCTAGGGCATTCTACAACAGGCCAAACCTTAGCATCACCAGTTAGCTTTTACTAGCATATTAGCAGCAGATCTGAGGTTATGATGAGGAATGATGCCCTATTCAAACATTTGTAGCAGCAATTTTGAAGACCCTCAATTGCTAGGGTTACGGTAGAAAAATGCACTTACAGTCCTCTTTCAAGCACACACCAGTCCTTAACAGACCCGAGTTATTCCACAGAACCCTGAGGTTTATTAGCACCTGAATTCTTGCTGAAGGTCACCCACACAGTCAAGCCAAGTAAGTGGTATGCATGATATGATGATGATGACGTTTATGATGCCTAACACTCTATGATATGTTGATACATGCTCATTGATGATGCTACTTAATGAGCACTTGTACACAATCATGCATATCCTATGATGGCAGTCTTGAATTTGCAAGAGAAGCTACAGCAATACAAGGTATGCTCAGTCTTGCAGACGTCTTGTATTAGTTCTTGTTCTGATTAACAAGACACAATATACAAATTGCTGATTTTTCTAAGTTGATGGGATGGAAGTTAGTTGAGTAGAAGTTGCTTATATTTTTGAAGTCAAAGGAATCCTTGATTAAGCTTTGAAAAGAATCACTTTGGGTTGACTCAGGTTGACTAAGTTTGAAGATAATCAAATTAAATATTAACTTGACAATGATATAGGAAAGTAGTGACATGGTTGTGAGAACTACAAAACCGACTGATAAGTGGGCAAGAATATCTCTTTGTCTTGGTCTTGGCATAAATGTATTCCTTGATGAGCAGAAGTAAAAGGAGCAGATCTTTAACATAACAGCAGCTGATCCGAGATGTGTGACAGCCAGGATTGATGGTGGAAGTAGTGACAATACTTATTGAAGTTATTGACTTAACATTGGCAAGTTAATTAACAAGTGACATGACAGTAGCATATGACCAGTGTATATGGTTCATTACAGCACATACACAATTCAACATTCACTCTCCACAGTCAACTTTTGCTACAGCATATTGACATGACAGAGTTGGTGAATATGAGAAGCATTGAAGGCATTTTTGGTTAATATTATTCTCTGAAAATTTGTGGGTATCTTAGGTAGCAATAGAGTAGCAGTCCGAATTTATTTTGTCTGATTTTTAAGTCTTTTTGGAGCAGCAGTAAAACAATGTTTGTTGTTGGACTGAAGTAGTTGTTTGATGGGACATGGACAGTAAAAAAAAAATGCACACTGTCTGAACAGCAGTAAGGGCAGTTCGGTGATAGCCATTTGGGTAGTGTAGTGTTGTGATGCCACTGTCAACAGGTGACATGAATATACTTTGATGATGTTGCCTTTCTCCACCACATAGGAAGCACAAACATTGCAGGATAAGTCTCTTTATCTGAGATCATAGGGTTTACTCTTTTGATTTCTTCATGATAAGATTGCAAATTACAGAACTCTGATTTTTGGGTATATACAGTCCTATTTGGTTTGCAGCAGTAGAATAGGAATAGTTCTGAAGTATACCACAGTCATCCACAGCATCAGTAAGAGGATACATAACAAGTCTTACAGCAGAAAGTCAAAGGTTTTCTACAGTGATGTGTGAAGAATTTGTGTGCATGCTTTTCTATACTCTAAGATGATGAAGATATGATGATAATATGAGCATGATATCTCAGTTATATGTATGCACAGTGTATGGGCAGACCTTGTTAATATAAGAAGATTTTGTGGACATTAGTAGACCTTCATGAACAGTCTTGAAGTCTTAACAGTGCATGATGAAGCTTGAAGATATGAAGATTGATTTGAAGAGGATATGAGCAGACCTCTTGATGACAAGCAACCAGATGATGACAAGCTTGATTGTTGTTTGACAGTCTAGTTTGTGAAGACCTTTATGCTGACTGATTGAGTATGGTACGATGACGATGTGACCTGATGACTTGGCAGTATTGAAGAGCAGTTTTGTATGAACAGAGAAGATTGAGCAGTGTGTTGCAAAAGTGTTGATGAGAGTGGTGAGCAAATAATCAATAGTATTGACCAGCAACAGAACAGATTGAAGAGACAAATGATGTTGATGTGACACAGTGACAGTAATCTTTAATTGTAATAGCAATCTTGTCTTGCTTTTGAGGTTAGGATACCTCAAACCCTTCTTAGTAGGGTCTAAGAAAACCAGGCAAGGTCCTGGATGCAGAGTAGGTGCTCTATGTATTAGTAGGTGCTGATTTTACCTAATGGTTGTAGTTGAACCAAAACTAATACAAAAAGATTACAAAAGTATATGGTGTTGTGTTCTTTTGTGTTATGGTTCTTGATGATTCAAATGCTTTTGATATGTGAATGATGAAGTGAAAGATGCTTATGAAATGATTAAGAGATTAGCATAATAATCATATGATGAATTGATAGTTGATTGTGATAGCTAAGAAAAGTTTTAAAATTGGCTTCACACTGATTCACCCCCCCTCTCAGTGTCTAACAATTGGTATCAGAGCCGGCCTTCCTCACAAGCCTAGCAAGCTTGAAGGAGATCCTTAGACACAATGGAGGAAAATAAAGAGCCATCAAGAAATGACGTGCCTGTACTTGATATTACAGATTATTTCAGTTGGAGAAGCAAAATGAAGGCTTATCTGAAGAAGTTTGGTATTTGGGAAATTGTCATCAATCCACCCGCTCCATCAAACAAGAAAGGAAAACCAGCTACACAGAAGGAAGTGAAGAAGGACAACACTACAGCCTTGAATTTCCTCATGGATGGGCTTCCCAGCTCAATGAAGGAAAGTATAGGAGAGTACACTTCGGAAAAAGACCTATGGTTCAAGCTGGAGAGTGAGTATCAGAAGGCAAGACTAGAACCCGAAAAGACAAATCAGAAATCAGAAGACAAGCCCCCAGAAGAGCTAAATCAAGAAGAGGACTCTAGTAAAGGTATGGACTCTTGTGATTATAATTATAGCTTGTGTGATGAAATTGAGAAGGTTCTTGCAGAAGATGATGAAAGGCTATCAAAGACTGCACATCAGATACATATCACGTTGCTAAATATTGATCTTAGAGCCAATTGGTTCCTAAACACAGTAAATCTGAACCAAAGTGATTTCACGAAGTTCAAAAAGGAAATCTTGGACTCCTTGAATGAATATCAGCAGAAGACCATGTCAATGAAAGTGTTGCTTCTAAAGCTCAAAAACAAGGACAAAGAGTTGTGAATTCAAATGAAAGACAAGGATGTTGAAGTTGAACAATTAAAGACTGAATTGATCAGTCAAAAGAAAGAATCAAAAAAGCCTGCTCAAGAGCTTGAAGAAACTAGAGAGGTCAATCATGATCTGAAGACTCAGATGGAGGAAGCCAAGAGGACAGAAGAAATATTGAAGAGTCAGCTAGAAGAAAAGGAGGAGACAGTCCAGAAGTTGGAATTGGAGGTAGTTGGTCTCAGGAAGAAAGGTAAGAAGAATGAAGCCTTGGTCAAGCTCTAGGACAGTTCAATTGTCCTAGATAAGATCTTATATTGCCAAAGATCTCCACTCGACAAAATTGGTCTTGGTTAGAAGAAGAACAAAGAAAAATCTAAAGATGACACTTGGTATCCGAAGACTCCAGAAGCAGGTCCATCAACGTCCAAAGCTGCTCCCCAGGCACCTGCACATGACAACAAGGATTTTGGAAGTTCAAAGATGAAACAAGGAGTTAGGTCTGGTAACTTCATAAAGGAAACAACTACAAGACCCAGGTATGAAAGTGGCTTCAATGGTTATTGTTATTTTTGTTCTAACTTTGGTCATAAGGCTATGGATTGTAGATTCTACGGAAGAAGAAGGGATGGAAGCCCCAATGACTCAGTTAGATGTTGGACATGCAATCAAGTCGGACATGTTGCTACCACATGTCACACATTGAGATGCTACACCTGCGGTGGGTTTGGACACAAAGCCCATGAATGTGCCAGTCAAAGAAGTCAACCAAGAAGGAGTACTCCATACATATCAGCAAGAAGATTTGAAGATCAGAAGACAAATGTCTACATTCAAGGACACTCTCAAGCATGGAGAAATGAAGTTGATCAAAGAAGTATTAGAAGTTCCAACAGCTCAGTCAGATGTTGGTCATGCAACAATGTTGGTCACATTGTTGTACATTGTAGTACGATGAGGTGTTATAGCTGCAGTGGCCTTGGGCACAAAGCTCAAGATTGTTGGAGTACATGAAAACAATCCTTGAGAAGTTACCTAGACAACTCATCAAGGAAAGCCAGTACAAATGAAGGAATAGATGCTCAAAGGACAGATGCCAAGAAGCAAGTATGGATGACGAAGACAGAGCAGTTGCAGATAGGAGAGGTTGATCAGAGCAGGGAGGATGGCTGCCATGCGGCAAGCCAAGTGTAAGGTCTCTCAAATACCTTAACACACCTTGAGTTCATGAGGCTAGAGAATGAACTCAAAGGAGAAAGGATGGTTACTCCAGGCATACAGACAGGTCCTAGGATCGTGCATATTGATAGGGGGAGCAGTCAGCAGTGATCAGAGATGTCAAACACAGGTATGTGGACACCCTTTGCCATTGATGCCAAAGGGGGAGAAATGAAAACAAAGGGTGAGATGAAGACAAAAATGGGAGCATGCTCATAGGGGGAGCATGAGTTGTTTTCATCAATGACAAAGAGGGAGATTGTTGACAAAATTGTCGTTGATGCCAACATGGACTTGCAGTGGCTCTTTCAGTTATCATTAATGCCACTATTGTCCCTTGTAGTGGACAAGTTTGATGAAGCACCCTATGAACCTTGATGATGTGGCAGAGAAATAATGACAAAGAATTACATACATTTTAATGATAAGGTTTGACCCTTGAAGGAAGGGTTTGTGTGAAAAATTGTTATGAATTTGTAGACTGAGGTAAAATAGTAAAACACTTAAAGATTTGAAGGAGATCCCAGTCAAAGGAAGATTTGTATTATTTGGATTTAATTTTTATTATAAGTCGGCTCATAATTAAAATTTGTATGCATGTCGGCCCAGAATATTTTTTTTAAAATTGTTATTTGTGAAGTCGACCCAGAAATAAAATATTAAATTGAATACAAGTCGGCTCCCCAAAATATGATTGAAAATTAGTATAAATAGAGCACAAGGGCTCTCATTTGTTTGCATGAAATTTCAGTGGAGCTCTGATATTTTTGGCTGAGGAAATTTTCGGTGGAGTAACTCACTAAACTGAGGCAGCTTGACTGGAAATTTCGTGGAGCAGACCAAGTACTGACATAGTTCTGAATTTTCATGGAAGTTTCTTGTTTGGATTTAAATTTTATGTGGCCCTAACCCTGCTAGGGTCTTCACCATGTAGGCCAATCCCTATCTAGGGCATTCTACAACAGGCCAAACCTTAGCAGAAGCCTTCAGGGCCTCTCCTAGGGCTTGTGCAAGGCACCCGAACCTACAGACAGTCACTCACAGCACTTTTCTCAGCCTCGAAGGGTTTGTATAGTCAACTGCAACTTCAGCACAGTCAACTGAAGCCTCAGTGCAGCCAATAGAAACATCATTTTGTTGGATTTGATCAGTGTCAGCAGCTCACTGGCTCAGTGACAATCATGTTCTATGGTTGATTTCTTCTTGGTATGTGTGATCCTATGAATTGAACATGACATCAGTCATATTTTCGGTGAAAGGAGAAGCAAATATTTTGTGATAAGGAGCAGCCGAAATAGTATCAACTGAGTGTAACCAGCAGTCTGAGATTTATTTTGTAACATCACATAATTTCTTTTGTGATGTAGAAGTCTCATGGTGGAGACTGGATTTGTGGCAGCATCGCCAGTTCGCTTTTACCAGCACATTAGCAGCAGATCTGAGGTTATGATGAGGAATGATGCCCTATTCAAACATTTGTAGCAGCAATTTTGAAGACCCTCAATTGCTAGGGTTATGGCAGAAAAATGCACTTACAGTCCTCTTTCAAGCACATACCAGTCCTTAACAGACCCAAGTTATTCCACAGAACCCTGAGGTTTACTAGCACCTGAATTCTTGATGAAGGTCACCCACACAGTCAAGCCAAGTAAGTGGTATGCATGATATGATGATGATGAAGTTTATGATGACTAACACTCTATGATATGTTGATACATGCTCATTGATGATGCTACTTAATGAGCACTTGTACACAATCATGCATATCCTATGATGGCAGTCTTGAATTTGCAAGAGAAGCTACAACAATACAAGGTATGTTCAGTCTTGCAGACATCTTGCAGACGTCTTGTATTAGTTCTTGTTCTGATTAACAAGACACAATATACAAATTGTTTAGTTTTCTAAGTTGATGGGATGGAAGTTAGTTGAGCAGAAGTTGCTTATGTTTTTGAAGTCAAAGGAAGCCTTGATTAAGCTTTGAAAAGAATCACTTTGGGTTGACTTAGGTTGACTGAGTTTGAAGATAATCAAATTAAAGATTAACTTGACAGTGATATAGGAAAGCAGTGACATGGTTGTGAGAACTACAAAATAGACTGATAAGTGGGCAAGAATATCTCTTTGTCATGGTCTTGGCATAAATGTATTCCTTGATGAGCAGAAGTAAAAGGAGCAGATCTTTAACATAACAGCAGCTGATCCGAGATGTGTGACAGCCAGGATTGATGGTGGAAGCAGTGACTATACTTATTGAAGTTATTGACTTAACATTGACAAGTTAATTAACAAGTGACATGACAATAGCATATGAGCAGTGTATATGGTTCATTACAGCACATACATAGTTCAGCATTCACTCTCCACGGTCAACTTTTGCTACAGCAGATTGACATGACAGAGTTGGTGAATATGAGAAGCATTGAGGGCATTTTTGGTTAATATTCTTCTCTGAAAATTTGTGGGTCTCTGAGGCAGCAATAGAGTAGCAGTCCAAATTTATTTTGTCTGATTTTTAAGTATATTTGGAGCAGCAGTAAAACAATGTTTGTTGTTGGACTGAAGCAGCTGTTTGATGGGATATGGACAGTAGAAAAAAAAATACACACTATCTGAACAGCAGTAAGGGCAGTTCGGTGATAGCCATTTGGGCAGTGTAGTGTTGTGATGCCACTGTCAACAGGTGACATGAATAGACTTTGATGATGTTGCCTTTCTCCACCACATAGGAAGCACAAACATTGTAGGATAAGTCTCTTTATTTGAGATCATAGGGTAGACTCTTTCGATTTGTTCATGATAAGATTGCAAATTACAGAACTTGGATTTTTGGGTATATACAGTCCTATTTGGTTTGCAGCAGTAGAATAGGAACAGTTCTGAAGTATACCACATTCATCCACAGCATCAGTAAGAGGATACATAACAAGTCTTACAACAGAAAGTCAAAGGTTTTCTACAGTGATGTGTGAAGAATTTTTGTGCATGCTTTTCTATACTGTAAGATGATGAAGATATGATGATAATATGAGCATGATATCTCAGTTATATGTATGCACAGTGTATGGGCAGACCTTGTTAATATAAGAAGATTTTGTGGACATCAGCAGACCTTCATGAACAGTCTTGAAGTCTTAACAGTGCATGATGAAGCTTGAAAATATGAAGATTGATTTGAAGAGGATATGAGCAGACCTCTTGATGACAAGCAACCAGATGATGAAAAGCTTGATTGTTGTTTGACAGTCTGGTTTGTGAATGCCTTTATGCTGACTGATTGAGTATAGTACGATGACGATGTGACCTGATGTCTTGGCAGTATTGAAGAGCAGTTTTTGATGAACAGAGAAGATTGAGCAGTGTGTTGCAAAAGTGTTGATGAGAGTGGTGAGTAGATGATCAATAGTATTGACCAGCAGCAGAACATATTGAAGAGATAGATGATGTTGATGTGACACAGTGACAATAAGCTTTAATTGTAATAGCAAGCTTGTCTTGCTTTTGAGGTTAGGATACCTCAAACCCTTCTTAGCAGGGTCTAAGAAAACCAGGCAGGGTCCTGGATGCAGAGTAGGTGCTGATTTTACCTAACGGTTGTAGCCGAGCCAAAACTAATACAAAAAGATTACAAAAGTATATGGTGTTGTGTTCTTTTGTGTTATGGTTCTTGATTATTCAAATGCCTTTGATATGTGAATGATGAAGTGAAAGATGCTTATGAAATGATTAAGAGATTAGCAGAATAATCATATGATGAATTGATAGTTGATTGTGATAAGCTAAGAAAAGTTTTAAAACTGGCTTCACACTGATTCACCCCCCCCTTTCAGTGTCTAACACTAATTTCCGCATCGAAAACTGAAAATGCTCGGAATCAAATTCTGCTTCGACAGAAAGATGTGTCATTTAATGGAGAGTCGTCCTAGCATATGTTTTCTAATGGATTGTGGAGAGAGACCCAAAAAGTAAGAAGTCCTAGCTTCTGTAGCTGCACAATGTCTTCTTCTCAGGTTAGCTCTGATACCATGTTATTTTTTCATCATATAAGCTAGCATTATGATCTTAGGATCTTTTCATTGAGAGAATAACAAGCACAGCAATAAAACATAAGCACATCACAAGAGACAAGAGACACAAAGACTTTTCCTCGGGGAAACCATAAAGGAGAAAACCCCGCAACTTCCTCAGAGATAGAATCAGCACAAAATGGTAAGACCAGAAAATAGTAAGATGATCTCCCGACAGCAACAGTCTCTCTCTCTCATACTGAGAGAGCTTCTCCTCTCTCACTCATGCGCACTCAATGAGTGAGTGTGTTTGTTGCAAGTGAGATAAATAGAGAGGTTCACTCTCTATTTATATTCTTTCATTCACTTGAAGTGCACTCCAACATGTCGGCCTCACTTAACAATTACTTACTAGAGCCGACATCTCTAGGAGTGTCTAATAATCCTAGTGCCCCACCACTTGTGGGAACTTTTCCTCCTCCGACCAATAGGAGGGTAACACAATGGTGGGGACTATTTCCCTGACTTACAATGACTCACCTAGGGTCAACTTCACTGGGATAGTCTAAACCCAAGGGCCCCACAACTGTGGGGACTTTAACCCCTTACCAGTAGGAGGGTTACCCACAATGACTTGACATGACTTTCTCATTATAGAAACTTCCCGATTGGAACATCGGGGCATGAAATGACTCAAATACATCCTGGAATAAACATCGGGTTGCAATAGATAAGAAATACAAGTGAATACATTCCGAAGTTACAATTACATCAACCACAAAAAATCCAGCGACATATAAGCTTGGAGACATTTAAAACATATGAAGACGCACTGACCAAATCTATGCAAGTAGAGATGGATGAGGATTTCCCAACATATCCCATCAATACTAGTCTGGAAGAACAGTTGGAAATCATGCAAAAATATTTGAAAGAGCTGAACCTAAAAAATCAGGATGTTTGGTGCACAAAATGCTCCACAACCGGACACACTAAAGATAATTGTCGACAAGACGTTCATTTTGGTCAAAAAAAATGTTTATGAGACATTTTCCAAGAACATGAAGAACATTCAACGAAATCCTGCCCATATAACAAGAAGAATAGCAAAGCATCTTAGTGTGCAATCTGTGAGGTGAAAAGTCACGCAATGGCCGACTGCCACTTGAACCTGAAGAATCGACAAAACTATCAAGAAGTATACCAAACGAATCCAGTCGCGTAGAATAATGATAACATTCCAAGGAGTAATGATCAAAATGAGCTGAATAATCAAAGATATGAAGGATGTCGATACAAGCGCCCGTTCGACAATCGTCGTGGAGGATTTGGAGGTCGAGGACGATTTTTTGGAAACCGTGACAATCGACCATGATGACCCATCCAATGCTTTACATGTTATAAAGAAGGACATCGCTACACAGACTGTCCATACAAGCATAGAACTGATCTAAAGTTTTGTACTAGCTGTGGTGTGGGTGATCACTCATGAAAGGATTGTCCCACCATATGTGACAGGATTAATAAAAAAAAACGTTAATGTCTTGTCGTGTGTTCAGAAACACGATGTAATGCATACAAAGAACCTACATATAGTCACTCGACAAGGGATGAAAATTAGAGATGATAACCCACGTATTATAAGCAAAATTAAAGAAAAAAATGATTATCCTAACCCAACGAAACAAAAACAATTATATAACGATGCATCAAACATGTTTCAGGAATTTGCTAGACAGGAAGCACTTGATGACAGGAGACAAAACACACTTAAAGAACTATTTAGTTTAATACATAATGATAAATCGGTGTCTCAATTCATTGACTTATTATATAATATGAAGCACAAAAATAATATAGATAAACAACCAAAAAATATATGCAATTTGAATAGAAAAGACAAGAGTGATGTTGACCCACTTGTCAAACTTGAAATTGAAGGATATCATGTTTGACAAGTCGTTCTCGACTTCGCTTCACAAGTAAATATTATGGCACGAGATACATGGGAACAGTTCGGCAGAGCTCGACTAAACAAGTCAGGATTATACCTCAAATTAGCCGACCAAGGACTGATCGAACCCATTGGGGTTTGGAGAAATGTTGATTCAACGATAAAAGGCATATCGACTTCGAAATTATTGAACCTAAGGAAGGATCCAGCTCCTTCCCAGCCTTGGTAGGTCGACCATGAGGAAGAAAAATGAAAGCATCAATATCTTTATACAAGGAAAGAATAAAATTAAAAGGGAATGGACATAAAGTTATTGTCCCCATTCATCCTTCCCAAAGCGAACCTTGGACCGAACCTATTGATGAAGAAGTCAACATTCGACAACTATACCAAATACACAATAATGAAGACTATACTGAACCCAATATTCATGGTGAACTTCATCTAGGGTACCAGGACTCGATCGGATATAACTCATACGCAGAATTATATGATTGTGAGATTGAAAATTATCAAACGCAAGCAAGAGGTTGCTGGACCATTCAATCTATCTAGAAGAAACCAACCTGACAATGCTTTTCTATATCGACTATCCCAAAAATATTTGAGAAAATAATAAGGGAATACCCCTCATTACCACCAATAAAAACAGATAATAAATAGAGTATTAGGTAGAACAAGTCTCTAAGAACCTAGGTGAACATGGCCGACTTCAAAGCCTGGTCGAAACATTTACAGGATAAGCTGCTCGATGGTGGGACACCCATTAGTCGAGGCTACAAATGTGGACAACAACTTTGACTTTCTTTGTAGAAAGATTTGGAGGAAGGAAGCTAAAAAAACAGGCACAAAGACATGTCTTCATCGAAGGACAAGATCCAGAAAATCATATAAGAATATGTGAAACAAAGTGGAGAAGACTTGGTTACAAAGACGAACATATACGGCCACACCTATTTCCCTCAACACTAGACAACCTACCTAACAAGTGGTATAAAATGGAAGAAGCATGAGGCGAAGCATTTCTATGGAATGAACTTAAAGAAAATTTCATTAAATATTTTAGCTTTATATCGGAAGACACAAAATTAGTCGAATCTACAAAATAGATAAAAACATTTATACAACCGACTACGAATGAGTCGACACAAAATAGAAGCTGACCAAATGCAACATGCTATAACGTTCCATCCAACAAAATACCATAGTCGATAAGACTCCAATTAGAAAATGAACACACAAATGGGAGGAGCTTTCAATGGAATATCGATCACCCAAAAACAATCAAACCAGTGAAAACGATATTCAAAATTAAGTCGACCAACAAAAATGACACCGACCGAATGAAAATAGTAGACTTTCCAGCAACATTTTCACAGTTTAAAGAAGGTAGTCAACATATTAATGAAAGTAAAGCACCAGAATGGATGGATGCAAAAGTAAAAACTAAAGAAATTGACATCTCTAATGATAATAGACCAAAAATGGCAAAAATTGGTGACTATTGGAGCGAAGAACAAACCATATAGATCTTCGACTTATTAAAATAATTTCAAGATGTATTTGCATGAGACTACAAACACTAAGGATTAGTAGTGAAAATGGGTGAGATGAATATAGACATCAAACCTGATGCCCAACTTGTCAAGAAAAGACCTTATAAGTTGGCGCATAAATATAAGGAAATAGTTAAAAAGGAGATTGATAATATGCTTATAGCCAGAATAATTTACCCCATCGGCCAGTCGGAATGGGCAAACCCAATGTTCGTCCAACCAAAAAAGAACAACCCAACAAAACTATGAATCTGTGTCGATTTTTGTGAATTAAACAAGGTTACCTTAACATATCCATTCCCAACCCCATACGCTGATGAAATCCTAAACACAGTCGTAGGACATGAATGCTATTCATTTACGGATGGATTCTCAGGGTATAATCAGGTACCAATAGCCAAAGAATATAAAAAAAATACAACCTTCGTATGTGAATTTGGTTCATTTTCCTACAGAGTCATGCCATTTGGGCTAAAAAATGCACATGCAGTGTTTTCAAGAATAGTTGTCAAGACATTTCAAGAATACATCTACAAAACAATGGCAATATACTTCGATGACTGGAAAATATACTCTATGCTGAAATACCACTGTAAATGGTTAAGGATTATGCTGGAACGTTGCCGACAGATTCAGTTATCTCTCAATATAAATAAATGTATATTCTTAACCCCTATAGGAATCCTATTAGGGCATATCGTATGCAAATAAGGTATCAGAGTCGACTTTGCAAAGAGAAAAATTATATTCGACTTAAAGCTGCTAGTGAACCCAAAACAGGTCAGAGTACTGTTGGGACATACATGTTACTATAGAAAATTCATTCGGCACTACTCTGATATGACATATGCTCTAGAAGAACTGTTAAGAGAAGATCAAGAGTTTAACTGGACATAAGAATGTGATACGTCCTTCTACACATTAAAAAGAAAATTAGTCAAAGCACCCATTCTTTGATTCCCGAACTGGTCGATCAAATTTCATGTGCACATTGATGCCTCAGGCTTAGCAATAGGAGCAATATTGACACAACCTGGCAAAGATGGCATGTATTACCCAATCATATATAGTAGTATAAAATTAAACAAATTTGAATGCAACTACTCCACAACAGAAAGGGAGGCATTAGGTATGGTGTTCGCCCTTCAAAAGTATCGACACTAGCTACTAGCTAACCCCTTCATATTCTATACAGATCATCAAGCATTAAAATTCCTTGTCAATAAACCTTTGCACCATGGGAGAATCTATCGTTGGCTATTGCTATTCCAAGAATTTGAATTCAAAGTCGTCGTTTGACCAAGAAAGCTAAATGTCGGTCCTGACCACTTATCGAAAATTGACACAGGGGAGGAGCCGACAGGAGTAAAAAATGACCTACCAGATGCACACATATTCCTAATAGAAGTTGTTCCTGCAGAATTAGAGGAAATGATGCAATTATTAGAGAATGGACAAGAACCAGAAGGCATGAACAATATGAAAAAACAAATTTTAGCCATGAAAGCAGCCCCATACACCTTAATCAACGGATTCTTATACAAAATAGGCTTGGAAAAAATACTCTGTCGATGTGTTTTAGAACATGAACGGGAAAATATTATGCATGAAGCAAATTATGGACCAACGGGAGGACACTTTCAGTTGGATACAACTGCAAATAAAATACAACAATCATGACTATGGTGGTCGACGCTATACAAAGACTGTAAAAAGTTTGTGAGAAAATGTGATCATTACCAACGTATAGGTCAACTGCTACCTAGTACAGAAATGCCTTTAATATCAGTAAACCTAAGCCTCAAATTCGAAATATAGGCTATCGACTTTATAGGTCCATTTCTAGTCCCAACAAAAAGGATAGGTGCAAGATATATTATAACAGCAGTAGAATATGTCACTAAATGGGCATAAGGAGAACCCGTCGACACTTGTTCTAGTGAGGTAGCTACTAAATTCATATATGAGAACATTATCACTAGGTTTGGTTGTCTGATAACCTTAATTAGTGATCAAGGCTCACACTTCATCAATAAAACAATCACATCATTGACAGAATAGTTCAAAATTGACCATCGATGAAGCACAACTTATCACCCTCAGTCGAATGGGGCGATAGAAGCATTCAAAAACCCACTAACAAAGGGTCTAACAAAAATATGCAATACCGACAAAGATTCCTGGGATGAGAAAATCCCTGCAATATTATGGGCGTACAGGACATCATATAAACGTTCAACCAACCAAACACCCTTTCGACTAGTCTACGGCCAAGAAGCAGTTGTTCCTTTACATTTTCGACAGCATACACCGGTGATAGCCGACATCTTACATATCAATGTTGAATAAGCAAGAAAGGATCAACTAATGCAATTAGCCAAACTAGAAGAACATCGATTGCTTGCTATACAACACCAAGAAATTCAGAAGCAACAACAGAAGGCTTGGCATGATCGAAACATCAAAAACAAGAATTTGTCGGTCAGAGACCTTGCATTACAGTACAATAGTCGGGTGAAAAAAAAACCGAAAAAGTTACACACATAATTAATGGGACCTTATATTATCGAAGAAATCAATTCCAATGGATCAGTTCAACTGAGAACATTATAGGCCACAATATTTCGAAAGTTGGTAAATGGTGCCCGACTAAAAAAGTAAAAAAAAAAGGAAAAAAGAAAAGAAAAAGCAAAGCAGTTTTTAATTGTTAAAAAAATATATAAAAATCAAAAACCTAAAACTCCAAAAGGAATCAAGGAAAATCAAAATGAAGTTCGACAGGAATAGTAGACCATTCAACAATAATCAACATTTTTACCATCGACATACCACAGATCAACCATGCCTTCATCATCGACAAGAGGATGAAAATGTCAAATCAACCCATCATGACTACAGTTAGAGGGAGCGCCGAAACCAGAACGTATTAACTCAGCCTTCATTAGAGCATCCTTTACCATCAAATCCGCCATTACTAACACCATCGACAAAATCTCCACCTGCTCTGCTTATAAATACTACGCCAGTCAAAGATCACATATTGTTTCATCAAGATCTACACCAACAGAATTACCAAACCCCCTTGAGAAAATCAACCACCAAGAGACCTGAACAGAAAATCAACAAAATGGCCCCAAAACAAACTAGATCCATGAAATCCAAAGTAAAAGAGTTGGAATATTTCGTAAGTCCACTAGTAAAACGATTAAGAAACATTAAAAAAGTGAAAGTACAGGAAGGTTCGTGGGAGAAACACTGGGCATAAATCAAAGAATGGGATTACCAGGGAAAGTCAAGAATGATAGAGCAAGCGGAGAAGGTAAACCATAGCACTATTATTAACTTTCTCAATGCACCTCTCATGGCTAGTTTTGGAGGGAAGAAGGAAACTATTGTAAAATTCACAATCAGCCAATACCATAATGGGAAGTTCTACTTTAACACACCGGTGGAAATATCAGCCGAAACCATTTACAAACTCACTGGGCTATCCAAAAAAGGTGACCCTGTTCCTATAGGAATCAAGGAAGGATTAGTCGAAAGGATAACGGGAACACTAGTAGGGAAAAACTCAAAGGGGTTAATAATCAAGCAAGTCCAAGCCACCACACCCAAAATAGTGTCCAAAATTGTGTCCACCGGCTTGACTATCACAAGACGCGACTGTGACTTAAAGCTTGACGTGCTGGAAGTAGTCGACTGCATAGCAAGCACAGGAAAGATATACCGCTGGGCCCAATACATGGTCGACATACTCAAATCCATTTGTGAGAAGTGCCAAGAATCAGGTGCAATAATCAGATTCCCATCACTCTTAATATGGATAGCTATGTACCACCTATGTCCAATCAGGCATAAAGACTTCTTGGATCCGTCTAGGTTTCATATGTGGTGCTTTAAGCCTTTTTCAATGACTAGAACCCCACTAGAACAAGAAGAAAGCAAAGTGTTCCTAGAACATTGGTTTCAAGATCTTAAAATCAGAACAACTAGATGGAGGGTGCCTCAAAACATCCGAAGATATCTTCCTCCTACAACTCATATCCAACTAGAGTTCGACCATACAGCAGTATGGCATAAGCAAGGGTCGAAAGCTAAGGAAAAAACACTCAACTACTATCCAACAGTCGAGGAGATCTTCACAGAGTCGGCCAGGCAATGCAAAACCGACATCACCATACTGGAGGCTGGAAAAGAAAGTAACCAAGTCATTCTAGAGCCTTTGAATGAACAGGACAAGGAGGAAGACTATGAAGTCAACCTTCATATTAGTACTTTCACCTTCATATTAGTACTTTTACTTTCTTAAAAGCACAAATATCCACTACTCTAGGAGTAATGTAACTATGAGTAGAACCAAGGTCAATCAAAATAGAAACAGATTGCTCAACAATCTTACCTACAACTTCAACCATAGTTGACTGGTGATCTTCCTGACGGTCCTCCAGTGGTGCATAAATCCTAGGGATGGCCTTTACTACTTGACCCATTGTTTCTGCCTCTTGAAGGTTGTAGGCTGGAATTGGTTTCTCATTCTCAAGTGGAAAATTCCTGCACATGTGGGGTCCTCCACATTTCCAACATTGTAGAGGTTCTTTGTTCTGTTGTAGTTCTCTAGGATTTTCTCCCATCACTCTGGTTGGCTTCTTCTTAGCTTGTGATGGTTACTTCTGCTGATTCGTGAAGTTAGAGGGTTTGAAACCTTTCTTCCTTTGATGAGAATTCTCATTCATGTTATCCTTCCATGTCTTCTGGTAATCGGGCTTTCCCCTACTTTTCTCATAGCAGTACTTAGCTTTCCTGATTGCCTCTTCCAGATTTCTAGGCTCATAGAACTCAATTCTTTCCTTTTAGGAATGAGGCAATCCACTCAGAAAACGTTGGATCTTTACCTTTTCATCCCTGATGTACCTGACATACCTCAACAATTCCAAGAACTTGTTGGCATACTCCTCCATGGTCTGCTGTCCCAATCTTAGCTCATGGAACTCCTTAATCTTGTCATCATAATACCTGTCAGAGAGGTATTTCTACTTGAAATACTTCTT
Organism: Pseudotsuga menziesii; assembly: GCA_001517045.1. Taxonomy (NCBI): domain Eukaryota; kingdom Viridiplantae; phylum Streptophyta; class Pinopsida; order Pinales; family Pinaceae; genus Pseudotsuga; species Pseudotsuga menziesii. The sequence continues at coordinate 41,574 of LPNX010510825.1, read as the reverse complement.
GAATTGCTTCCACTTAAGCCTTCTTTCATTGATCCTCTTTACCTCTCTGAGGTGCTCCCACCAAATGGATGCCCTCCCATTCAGATTGAATATGGAAACCCTTGCCTTCATGTTTCTTGAATAGTCCTGAACTTGGAAATAATTCTTTATCCCAAGAAGCCAAGCTTCAGCTTCTTTTCCAATATTTACTTCACCATCAAACTTAGGAGGTTTAGTCTTCTTGAATTCATCTTGAGAGTAATCCCTGTGGCGCCTCTTTCTCTTGCTTTTGTGAGAATACGAGCCCGAATCTCCACTGGATTCTTCTGAGTCATATGACCCACTAGAAGACCTTCTTCTTCTTCAGGTACTGCTCTTACTACCTTCTGGTTTTGTTGTACCATGACCAGAGTCCATATTTCTTTGTAAGTCGGTCAAACCTTGCAACATAGTAGCATTCAACCATGGACAATTTTAGGGGCAAAATTTAGCCCATGGGCTATTTTTAGGGGGGTTTCTCCAAAAACAGATTCACCATTTTTCAATTTTTGAAGCCTTGTTTCACCCAATTTTGATGGGGTTAAATTTTTTCACCCTAAAAATCGCCAATTTATTATATAAACGATATAAAATCCTTGGAAATTAATTTTTTTTTTTGAAAAATATTGCCAAACATTTTATAGTTGGTGTTTTAAGAATTGGTAAGATTCGCTAACATTTATACACTTTTAAATAAGTATGGTTCCTTAAAATCATCCCTGCATTCAACTGATGCTTCTCTTCCTGGGATTTAATCAAGTTTCTCATGGTGGCTGTAATTTCTGGCGGAGTCTCTTGAAATCTCCTTCCATTAGAATCTATATCATCATTTCCAACTCTTGCATTTCCCCCCATAACATCTTGCGCATGCTCGTAGGAATTTCGTGCATCATATCTGTCGTGGGTTCTCATGGCTGAACCACAACTTACCTTACCAAACTACACTACCTGGAACACTACTTTGGAAAGTGGCCATGATTCTACAAAATGTGTTAATACATACAATTGTTAGCCACATAAAATTCACATGAATGATACATTACTTACCTTTACTTGGAAAAATCATACATTGATGACTTTGTCAAAACATAAAATTTTATTTCCTAAAGAACGGTTGTCTGAAGGGGACGAAGGGGGTAAAGGGGGATTTCCCCCTTTTGGGTGGGTCAAGGGAAGCGCCCTTGTTTTTTTTGTAAATCCTTCGATTTCATGCAATCTAGAGCATAACCCTGCTGCAATTTTTCCATCTTTCTAGCCCGTGCAATCCCAAAGAAAAACCTGTTGATTTTCCCTGCCAAAACCCTGTTTCAACTCAATCTTCAGTTTTCTTCTACTGAGTCGAAAAGATATTCAACTTCCATATGCCACTGTAGCAGCTCGATCTTCATTTGTCATCTACCGCCATCGGCTCTTTCTTCATCTTTCGTCCGGCGCCCTCGGCTACAATTTCTTTTTCCAGCCGCCGCCGTAGCGGCTCGACTTTCGGTTTCTGGCCGCCGTTGTGGCTCATTCTTCTTTTTCTAGCCGTCTCTACATCGGCTCCATTTCCATCTTTTCTTCGTTGTCATGGAAGATCTTATGTCTTCTCTCCCAGCCAAGTCTTCTACTGTTGCGGCTCACTCTTCGACTTTCGGTCATCGCGCCGCATTAGAAGCCTTTCCGTTTTCCAGCGGCTGTAGCGGCTTGGTCCTCCTCTTCACTCCTCCGCCATAGCATCTTCTTCTTCAAGTTTCACCCACTGCCATTGTGGCTCGAACTTCACTTTTTTTCTTCCGTAGCGTCTCCAAATTTCGCTTTCATCCGCCGTCGCTGCAGAAATTTTCTAGGTTTTCTCCTGCCACTCGTCATCTCAAAACTTTCCGAGCAAGCCGCCGTTGCGGCTCAGTATTTGACTTTCTGCCGCTACCGGGGAAGAATTATTCACACTTAGAAATTTTTTAAAGAAATTTCTCATCGGCTTACCTCAGCCAACATGCATCAGCTCGCTTCTGGTGAAGGAATCCAACGTATCGGATGGACTTGGCCAAAGTCATCCGATATTTTTATACTTAAAGGAATTTTCAAAATTTCTCTGCTGGCCAATGCTTCAACAGAGGTTATCCCACCTCTGTTAACTAATTTTCTTGGCCCATAGAGGCCCAATCCTACAACCTGTAAGCTCTGATACCAGCTGTCAAAGAGGACGCGACTGAACATGCTAACTAAGCACCTGCGCAAAACCATGCCCCATGAACATAAACATGAAGGTAATATAAAATGCATGCTAATAAAATCATACGCATATGATAGATACAATATACACATGCAAATATCTAATTCATGTAAACAAGCAACGAAAGGAAATACATGTCATCATACATTCACAACATATAAGCATTCATCATGTTCATTCCTAAAATAATACAATTGCAAGGATTTAAGCGCAAGAATACTTATCTTCAGCAAAGCTTGTCCTGCAACAAGCTACGTCACTGCAACATTCCACCCAACCATAGGCCAATAAGCTCATCAATCTCTCAGCAACACTACCACCCCCAAGTTGGGCATGATTGCACAAGGGGTAAGGGGAAACTAGCAAGCTCACACATAGCCAAGGGTACACAACTCAGCCAAGCCAACACGGTTGGGTTTATCAGGCCAAGGGTCCACAACAAGACATAGCCAAGCCAATAGAGTTGGTTTTATCAGGCTATTAGGAGCTGGAAACGCTGGCTGCTAAGCTAGTGGGCTCACTAAAAAGCTAAGGACACCTGCACCGAAGCTAGCCTGACTTCTAAGACATTCGCACTCACCCAACACAAGGAATCATCCCCTTCTCTGTTGCATAGTCCCTCGGGCCATGAATTCCCTTCCACTGTTATTCAGGGGGTGTAGATAATAAATCCATCCCTCTAGCTCAGTCTCTGAGGCTCCTGCACACACTAGGTTTATCAAGCACACTCAGGCTCCATTTCCACTCCCAAACAGTCCAAAGACCAACAACCACAGAATGCACATCAATTCACAACTCTGGAATTTGAAGGAAAACACCATCGAGCAAAATTGGAATGACAATTGGGTAATACACATCTCAAACTGAGCAACTCAACTCTAGAGTCATTTATGGCCCTATCATGGCCAAAACGACACAACAACAACCCAAAAACGTGGGGAAAACAACATCGATCTCTCACCTGCGTGAGGATAGAAGAATACAACCTGCATGAAGGGATTTACATACCCAGACCCACAATTGTGAAGGGTTCCAACATACACAGACCCAAAATGTCCAGGGATTCAGACACAGACCAGATCTGATGGAAAATAGAACAAGGTTGCCTACATGAGGAAGAACGAATTCCCTGAGTGAGGAGAATGATCGTCTGTGTGAAGGTGGAATGATGGAACCGGTTCCCTGATCTTGTGAGGGAAACGAGAATGCCCCTGCCCCTGGGATTGCGTGTGGGTAAGGACTGACAGTCCTGCAAACTTTCACGGCTTCCCATTCATACGTTCCCCAAGGGCAATAACTACCCAACCAACTCCTGCAGAATTAAATCGGTTGGTTGAATGAGACAAGGGAAAAAGGGTCAGTAAGACAAAAAGGATGGTTGACATCTAGATGGGTTCATCACTTGACACTTGGTTGTTCCCCAATTGCTCCCAAGGGTTAGACATCCCCCCCCCCATCCTTAGGAAGCAATGCCCTTTTCATTGTTGTTGCATTGACATAGCTGGTTGTAGGTATTTTAACTAATTTTGCATATGTACATGGTGTCCAACATTATAACGTGCCTATCTAGCACAAAATACCATCGACATCGCCGAAACATAGTACGGCAATCAATGGTGGGGCGTTTGCCTATAGCCCACACCATGATCCATTACAATATATACATCATATACATTTAATGTAAACGGGGTCAAAACCGAGGTGTTACAGTTGGGTTAAGAAGTAGCAAGGTCAACTTATTTCACATAGGTTGTTTTATATATTTAACTATATTTCCTTGAAGCTTACTAAGATTTGGGATTGGGTGTCTAAGGTTCATGGTTTCTTCTTGCAAGAATTTGCAGGGATGCACCTTAGGGCCAATAGTTTTTTCTTTATGGAATTTAACATTAAATAGGATGAAAAGTCTATTGTTCATGACGGGCCTTGGTTTTCTAGGAGCACTTACCCTTTTTATGAAAGCAAAAGCATGCGTCATCCCTTATGTCAAGCCATCTTTTGTTCCTATCTAGAAATGCCTAGTATGCCTTTGGAGTCTGGGCATCCTAATTCCCTTTGTTCCACATGAAATTCTCTTTGGAATATTGACATCATAATTCCCTTTCTATTACGTTAAATTATCTTGATAAGTTCCCTTCTTTGACAATTAAGTAAGTGGATGTTGGAACTTTTAAGTAGGATCAACTTTGCATTATGGATTATTTGGGGAATGGTCTCTTTGAAGAGATCATTCTTAAATGTAATGGTTGTTACTGGACTCAAATGTTGGAGTATTCAACACCTTTCTTTTCATCATATTTCTGTTTTTACGGTGTCTACTTGGATATTCTTATTCTAAGATTATTGCTTTGGTTACTTCTTAAATAAAGATATGAAAAAAAATAAAAACCCATTTGGTAAAAGTGATCTATTCATAATCACCATTGGGTGGAAATGGAAAATAATTATGATGCAAAATTTGAAGGTATAGTGTGAGATAACCCTCATTCTTTTGCTTAGAGGAAGAAGGATGTGATAAAAATTAGTACGATTAAC
>LPNX010510825.1:0-15726 GCA_001517045.1 Pseudotsuga menziesii | reverse complement strand
CGACCATATAGCAGTATGGCATAAGCAAGGGTCGATAGCTAAGGAAAAAACACTTGACTACTGTCCAACAGTTGAGGAGATCTTCACAGAGTCGGCCAGGCAATGTAAAACCGACATCACCATACTGAAGGCTACAAAAGAAAGTAACCAAGTCATTCTAGAGCCTTTGAACGAACAGGACAAGGAGGAAGACAATGAATTCAACCTTCATATTAGTACTTTTACTTTATTAAAAGCACAAATATCCACTACTCTAGGAGTAATGTAACTGTGAGTAGAACCAAGGTCAATCAAAATAGAAACAGATTGCTCAACAATCTTACCTACAACTTCAAACACAGTTGACTGGTGATCTGCTTGACGGTCCTCCAGTGCTGCATAAATCCTAGGGATGGCCTTTACTACTTGACCCATTGTTCCTGCTTCTTGAAGCTTGTAGGCTGGAATTGGTTTCTCATTCTCAAGTGGACAATTCTTGCGCATGTGTGGTCCTCCACATTTCCAACATTGGAGAGGTTCTCTGTTCTGCTGTAGTTCTCTAGGATTTTCTCCATCACTCTGGATGGCTTCTTCTCAGCTTGTGATGGTTACTTCTGTTGATTCCTGAAGTTAGAGGGTTTCAAAGCTTTCTTCCTTTGATCATAATTCTCATTCCTGTTATCCTTCCATGTCTTCTGGTAATCAGGCTTTCCCCTACTTTTCTCATAGCAGTACTTAGCTTTCCTGATTGCCTCTTCCAGATTTCTAGGCTCATAGAACTCAATTCTTTCCTTTTAGGACTGAGGCAATCCACTCAAAAAGAATTGGATCTTTACCTTTTCATCCATGATGTACCTGACATACCTCAACAATTCCAAGAACTTGTTGGCATACTCCTCCATGGTCTGCTGTCCCAATCTTAGCTCATGGAACTCCTTAATCTTGTCATCATAATACGTGTCAGAGAGGTATTTCTGCTTGAAATACTTCTTGAATTGCTTCCACTTAAGCCTTCTTTCGTTGATCCTCTTTACCTCTCTGAGGTGCTCCCACCAAATGGATGCCCTCCCATTCAGATTGAATATGGAAACCCTTTCCTTCATGTTTCCTGAATAGTCCTGAACTTGGAAATACTTCTTTATCCCAAGAAGCCAAGCTTCAGCTTCTTGTCCAGTCTTTACTTCACCATCAAATTTAGGAGTTTTAGTCTTCTTGAATTCATCTCGAGAGCGATCCCTGTGGCGCCTCTTTCTCTTGCTTTTGCGAGAATACGAGCCCGAATCCCCATTGGATTCTTCTGGGTCAGATGACCCACTAGAAGACCTTCTTCTTCTTCAGGTACTGCTCTTACTACCTTCTGGTTTTGTTGTATCATGACTAGAGTTCATATTTCTTTGCAAGTCGGTCAAACCTTGCAACATAGCAACATTCAACCATTGACAATTTTAGGGGCAAAATTTAGCCCATGGGCTATTTTTAGGGGGGTTTCTCCAAAAAAAGATTCACCATTTTCAATTTTTGAAGCCTTGTTTCACCCAATTTTGATGGGGTTAAATTTTTTCACCCCAAAAATCACCAATTTATTATATAAACGATATAAAATCCTTGGAAATTAAAATATCTTTTGAAAAATATTGCCAAACATTTTATAGTTGGTGTTTTAAGAATTGGTAAGATTCGCTAACATTTATAAACTTTTAAATAAGTATGGTTCCTTAAAATCATCCCTGCATTCAACTGATGCTTCTCTTCCTGGGATTTAATCAAGTTTCTCATGGTGGCTGCAATGTCTGGCAAAGTCTCTTGAAATCTCCTTCCATTAGAATATATATCATCATTTCCAACTCTTGCATTTTCCCCCATAACATCTTGTGCATGCTCATAGGAATTTCATGCATCATATCTATCATGGCTTCTCATGGTTGAACCACAACTTACCTTACCAAACTACACTACCTAGAACACTACTTTGGAAAGTGGCTATGATTATGCAAAATGTGTTAATACATATAATTGTTAGCCACATAACATTCACATGAATGATACATTACTTACCTTTGCTTAGAAAAATCATACATTGACGACTTTGTCAAAACATAAAATTTTATTTCCCAAAGTACGACTGTGTGAAGGGGGCGAAAGGGGTAAAGGGGGCTTGCCCCCTTTTGGGTGGGTCGAGGGAAGTTCCCTCATTTTTTTTGTAAATCCTTCGATTTCATGCAATCTAGAGCATAACCCTGCTGCAATTTTTCCATCTTTCTAGCCCCTGCAATCCCAATGAAAAACCTGCTGATTTTCCCTGCCAAAAACTTGTTTCAACTCAATCTTCAGTTTTCTTCTACTGAGTCAAAAAGATATTCAACTTCCATCCACCATTGTAGCAGCTCGATCTTCATTTTTCATCTACCTCCATCGACTCTTTCTTCATCTTTCGTCCAGAGCCCTCGGCTACAATTTCTTTTTCTAGCCGCCACCGTAGCAGCTCGACTTTCGGTTTCTGGCCGCCGTTGCGGCTCGTTCTTCTTTTTCTAGCCATCTCTACGTCGGCTACATTTCCATCTTTTCTTCGTCGTCATGGAAGATCTTCCGTCTTCCCTCCTGGCCAAGTCTTCTACTGTAGAGACTCACTCTTCGACTTTCGGTCATCACGCCGCATCGGAAGCCTTTCCGTTTTCCAGCTACTGTAGCGGCTTGGTCCTCCTCTTCACTCCTCCGCCATAATATCTTCTTCTTCAAGTTTCACCCACTGCAATTGTGGCTCGAACTTCACTTTTTGTCTTCCGTAGCGTCTCCGAATTTCGCTTTCATCCGCCGTCGCTGCGGAAATTTTCTAGGTTTTCTCCCACCACTCGTCATCTCAAAACTTGCCGAACCAGCCGTCGTTGCGGCTCAGTATTTTACTTTCTACCGCTACCGGGGAAGAATTCTTCACACTTAGAAAATTTTTAAAGAAATTTCTTATCGGCTTACCTCAGCCAACATGCATCAGCTCACTTCTGGTGAAGGAATCCAACGTATCCGATGGACTTGGCCAAAGTCATCCGATATTTTTATACTTAAAGGAATTTTCAAAATTTCTCTGCTGGCCAATGCTTCAACAGAGGTTAGCCCACCTCTGTTAACTAATTTTCTTGGCCCATAGAGGCCCAATACTGCAACCTGTAAGCTCTAATACTAGCTGTCAAAGAGGATGCGACTGAACATGCTAACTAAGCACCCGCGCAAAACCATGCCCCATGAACATAAACATGAAGGTAATATAAAATGCATGCTGATAAAATCATACACATATGCTAGATACAATATACACATGTAAATATCTAATTCACGTAAACAAGCAGCGAAAGGAAATACATGTCATCATACATTCACAACATATAAGCATTCATCATGTTCATTCATAAAATAATACAATTGCAAGGATTTAAGCACAAGAATACTTATCTTCAGGAAATCTTGTCCCGCAACAAGCTATGTCACTGCAACATTCCACCCAACCATGGGCCAATGTGCTCATCAATCTCTTAGCAACACTACCACCCCCGAGTTGGGAATGATTGCACAAGGGGTAAGGGGAAATTAGCAAGCTCACACATAGCCAAGGGTACACAAGTCAGCCAAGCCAACATGGTTGGGTTTATCAGGCCAAGGGTCCACAACAAGACATAGCCAATCCAACAGAGTTGGGTTTATTAGGCTATTAGGAGCTGGAAACGCTGGCTGCTAAGCTAGTGGGCTCACTAAAAAGCTAAGGACACCTGCACCGAAGCTAGCCTGACTTCTAAGACATCCGCACTCACCCAACACAAGGAATCATCCCCTTCTCTGTTGCACAGTCCCTCGGGCCACGAATTCCCTTCCACTGTTATTCAGGGGGTGTAGAGAATAAATCCGTCCCTCTAGCTCAGTCTTTGAGGCTCTTGCACACACTAGATTTATCAAGCACACTCAAGCTCCATTTCCACTCCAAAACAGTCCAAAGACCAACAACCACAGAATGCACATCAATTCATAGCTCTGGAATTTGAAGGAAAACACCACCGAGCAAAATTGTAATGACAATTGGGTAATACACATCTCAAACTGAGCAACTCAACTCTAGAGTCATTTATGGCCCTATCATGGCCAAAACGACACAACAACAACCCAAAAACGTGGGGAAAACAACATCAATTTCTCACCTGCGTGAGGATAGAAGAATACAACCTGCATGAAGGGATTTACATACCCAGACCCACAATCATGAAGGGTTCCAGCATAAACAGACCCAAAACATCCAAGGATTCAGACACAGACCAGATCCGATGGAAAATAGAACATGGTTTCCTACATGAGGAAGAAGGAATTCCCTGAGTGAGGAGAATGATCATCTGTGTGAAGGTGGAATCATGGAATCGGTTCCCTGATCCTGTGAGGGAAATGAGAATGCCCCTACCACTGGGATTGCGTGTGGGCAAGGACTGATAGTCCTGCAAACTTTCACTGCTGCCCATTCATACACTCCCCAAGGGCAATAACTACCCAACCAACTCCTGCAGAATTAAATCGGTTGGTTGAATGAGACAAGGGAAAAAGGGTGAGTAAGACAAAAAGGATGGTTGACATCTAGATGGGTTCATCACTTGACACTTGGTTGTTCCCCAATGGCTCTCAAGGGTTAGACATCCCCCCCCCCTCATCCTTAGGAAACAATGCCCTTTTCATTGTTGTTGCATTGACATAGCTGGTTGTAGGTATTTTAACTAATGTTGCATATGTACATGGTGTCCAACATTATAACGTGCCTATCTAGCACAAAATACCATTGGCATCGCCGAAGCATAGTATGACAATCAATGGTGGGGCGTTTTCCTATAGCCCACACCATGATCCATTACAATATATACATCATATACATTTAATGCAAACAGGGTCAAAACCGAGGTGTTACAATTGGGTTAAGAAGTAGCAAGGTCAACTTATTTCACATAGGTTGTTTTATATATTTAACTATATTTCCTTGAAGCTTACTAAGATTTGGGATTGGGTGTCTAAGGTTCATGGTTTCTTCTTGCAAGAATTTGCAGGGATGCACCTTAGGGCCAATAGTTTTTTCTTTATGGAATTTAACATTAAATAGGATGAAAAGTCTATTGTTCATGACGGGCCTTGGTTTTCTAGGAGCACTTACCCTTTTTATGAAAGCAAAAGCATGCGTCATCCCTTATGTCAAGCCATCTTTTGTTCCTATCTAGAAATGCCTATTATGCCTTTGGAGTCTGGGCATCCTAATTCCCTTTGTTCCACATGAAATTCTCTTTGGAATATTGGCATCATAATTCCCTTTCTATGACGTTAAATTATCTTGATAAGTTCCCTTCTTTGACAATTAAGTAAGTGGATGTTGGAACTTTTAAGTAGGCTCAACTTTGCATTATGGATTATTTGGGGAATGGTCTCTTTGAAGAGATCATTCTTAAATGTAATGGTTGTTACTGGACTCAAATGTTGGAGTATTCAACACCTTTCTTTCCAAGACAAACCTAATCTACCTCAGGTGCTAACGCGATCATTTAAAAAAATAGCAAATTAAATTAAAAAAAACAAAGAAAGAACCTCTCCCTCCCAATTTCACCCACCAACAATTCTATGGGCCTTGTCGCCTACATTGATCAATGCTTGAACATCCAGGCTCAGGGAAAGAATGATTGCAACAATCATGTAACTTTGAGATGTAATGTGGAAGTAAATATGGGCGTACCAACGTTTATTAACATTCATAGGTAGAAGAACTACTAGCTGGCTAAGATTGGAGGAGCTCAGGATTGTTCAATGATCTCCAATGAAGAAGGAAAGGCAACACCAAGTCCTACAATATTAGGAAGAAGAGGAGAAAACCGAACGATCGATTTTCAATGTGAAAATGAATCAGACCAAGTTATTGTTTGGGCATGCCGAGCTTTTTCTAATGTTGATCAAATCTGTTTCAGATAACCAATCAACAATTACAATGATTTATTTCCACAACAAAAATTCTCTCCGAACAACATCAAACATCAAGGTACTCACAGAATTTTAGTTCAAAATACATGCCATTGTTGCCTGGTAGGCTTGATCTGGTGACTCCACCATGCATTTCATGATATTGTATTTATGTATAGCTTTTTTAAATGCAATGGTGTAATACCAAACCTTAGGAAACACATAGTGCACGCCTATGGTATAGAAGCATTTTTTGTTTGAAAAAAAAAAGAGAGGCAAAAGAATCCAGGACCATGAAAATCGGAGGGAAGCTCAAGCGGGAAGCGGGAAACCCACGCTTCAATTTTATCAATAACAATATTTTCATACTTTTTATATTTGTTAAAGTTTTTATGTCTCATAAATAAAACAAACAAAGCATTTCCTTCATCTGCTTAAATAAACCAAAACGTGGGCAAGTGGCCAGAACGGCCGGGCCAGTGGCCAGAACTATTTTATCAACGGTTATGGCTGAGAGGAGGTACTCGTATTTATGACATGTAAGAAAAGTTGATAAACGTCAATTTGATGGGATGTGATTTTGTACATCCATAGACACTGACGTGCCAAAATTAAATTTACCTGTCAAATACGTTTGCCGTCAATTTCCAGGCCTGCTTACAACGGAAAATAAATTTGACGGGCAAATTAAAAGGCTTACCCTTCTTTTGAAATATTTAAGTTAAGGTATCCCTTCATGGTGGACAGGCGAAATAAAAAATTTAAATTTTTTTTTACGAGCAAAATTTTTGTGACACTTCTGGGACGGGCTAAACCCCTTTGGAAGGGTTGGGACGGGTTCAAATTTGACCGCTGGGTCCGAGATACATGTACTGTACTACTTTTCATGTGAACGAAGAAGGAAAGTATCTTCTTTTTTCGTAGTTACGGGTCCGAGATACATGTACTGTACTGCTTTGCATGTGAACGAAGAAGGCAAGCATCTTCTTTTTTCTTGCTTTCAATTAATCTTCTTCAGGGTCCCATTGTGGGCAGGGATGGAATTTGATGGGTAAATGCCCGTCATGGGTCAATTTACCCGTCAAATACAGCTAAGATTTTGCTGAGACCGTAAAAATCTAGCTTAGAATACAGAAAATGTTTCAGATTTTGTTTGTTACTGGCAATTTTGACGGGTGTCAGTCAACCTTGGTCCCATATGAGATTCTAGTATTCTACTAATTTGCACACGAACTGACGAAGGCATTTTATTTTTTCGGGCATCTTCTATTGTCCTTTACATCATCTTCTCCCATCCATCACTCATTAAAGCTGAACGCACTCTCCATTACCTTTGCTAAAGCATCTTCATTTATTTGATGTGCATCATTTTTCCTTTTTTTTCATCTTCTGCATTGCTTTTGCTAAAGCATCTTCTTTTACTTGATGTATATAATTATTCCTTTGATCTTAATCTTCTCCTATGTATGAGATGAGATTGGACATGAGATTGGACATGTATTGCTTGGCATGCCAATGAAAGTTTAATGTTCATACCTTAACTACGTCAATCTTCGGCTTTTCACTTCAATTACAAAAGTGCAAGATTGGATTCCGTCAGCTAAAAAACATGAACATAAATGATGAATTACTTTCCAAGACAAACCTAATCTACCTCAGGTGCTAACGCGATCATTTAAAAAAATAGCAAATTAAATTTAAAAAAACAAAGAAAGAACCTCTCCCTCCGAGCGTATAAATGGTGTGTTTGTCTTATACATATAATTTTTTTTTAATTGATTGGGTTGAGAGGTGTTCTATAGTCCAGTATGAGGTATTATGTCAACCAAAATAGTATGGGAGAGATGTTTTTATATATATACACACTTAAATATAACAGGATGATGAATATTGGTGAGTAACAATTTTGATGTATTTGTGGAGTAAAAAAATTAACCTATTTTTAGTGTTTATGATAATGATTATGATTAATAATTATATAAATTATTTTTATGTATTGAATTTTTAAATTTATTTAAAAATAAATTGGATTATATATATAATGAATTTGACATTATATAATGAATTTGACATTAAAAAAATCATTTTTTTAGAAATGTAAATAAAACATTTAAAAGATCACGTTCTTAGAGATGTAAATAAAAAGATTGAAAAAAATAGTAAAAAATTGTTATAATAAAAACCAAGTCATATATGGTTACGATTGATATAAGGATCGAATCTCTAAAGGAAAAATAAATTTTTTTATCAAATGCAAGATCCACGCAGATATTTTTGTTTGTACTCTCATATTTGTGATCCTTATCTCCATCTTAACCATGAGTCTATTAAGTGAACGATGATTAACCATGAGTTTAAACGATGATGTAGGACCATCGACAAAACAACTTATGCGCATGGAGCATGGAGAAATCGTAGTCATTGGCAAGTAGTTTAGAAGATGTAATCACTACCATTCCGTAGATCAGCCATTACCACGTGTGATGGAAAGGGAGATTGTTACGGCCAAGTTTTTAGTGCACTTTCCCTAAGCATGGTTCGAGCACCCACATGGGCAAGGCGATGTTGGCTTGACGGTTGATGCGTGCGGACCAAGAGGGCATGCACCCACTAGACGGGCACCCATACTCACCATCGGCAAACCGAGAGTGTGGCGCGTGGCCATTGATGAGACGGTTCGTGGATGGCAAGCTCCCCTTAGGGCATGCTAGCAGCAAGCGCACCAAGCACACCAGCAGTGCACTAAGGTGGGGCACATCGGCAAGATGGATGAGCGCGGCAATGGCAAGGTGGTGTTGGTAACATGAAGGCACTCGAGAACGCACGTGTGACAGACACGCATTTCGGTACACAGGTGCTTCGGAAGTTTGAAGACGAGCACGGGACCCTTGATGCGTTTGCATGGGGGTGCGTTAAAGAGAAAGGAAGGAAAGTGTTGTTGTTGGTTAACTTGGGCAAGCCAACAAGAGGTGGCGTGAACACCAAGTGAGGGTAGGTCCACTTAGAGGGGCACCCATCCAAACAAAAAATGGCTATATAAAGAGAAAGTGCTAAGGAATTTTAACACACGAAGGAAGAATCAAGAAGTCATCAAGAAGACAGAATTCAAGAGGTATGCACTCACTTAGGAGGACAAAGGAGGTTGGGCGTCTTTGGCAAGGAGACAGTCTTTAACTTTTGTAACACTTGTATTCAATCTTTGGTGTAGCAGATGGTTGGCGTGCACCAAGAGATCTACCTTGGGCAACTCCATTGATGTAATTATGTTATATTTTTAGTACAAACTTAGAGGACTCTGCTAGTTGGGAAACCCCACATCTTTAATCTCTGTGTCTTTTTACTTGGTGCTGCATACTTGTTATTTTGGCTAAGTTAAATTGTGCCAGCAAGGCTAATGAGACTAAGTAAATTGTTAAAGAGTTAAAGTGTTAAAGAACATTATTCCGCAGGTTGGTTTATTGCGTAGTCCGTTAGAGTACACCAAGTTGGCAAAACCCTTGGGAGGTTTCCAGACGGTGTCGCACGTCGCAACAGACCCTAGAGAAAGGTGGCGTGTGTTGTGGTTGTCACAGGTGGTATCAGAGCTGTGTTAACAATGAAGTGCAGTGTTGGTGTAGATGACGTTGACAGGTGGTTTCGACGAAGGGCTTGAATAGCCAACCGAAACTATAGTGCAGGTTCGGTAAGTCGCTTAGGCATGAAAGCGCTAAGTGTTGGTTCGTGCTGGAGGAGCTAGTTCGTGAGCTGGTTAGTCGAGTTAACTGGCTAATCGAAGATTAGGTTGGCCTCCAAAGGTCGTGTCGATTGACCAAATCGACAATTAGTTACTCATAACTGTTTTGTAACCATATATAATAGGTTGTTGAGCTAGTTAAGAACTTGGTTCAATTTTGTATATGTATGGACCCTCATGTGATTCTATAATATAATCTGTTATTCCATTACATGTTCTTGTCTCTTGTCTCTATATGTTTATACGATTCTTATGTGTATTATTGGTAACCTTATGCGATCTCTGAGATTACAACATTGGTTCCGTTTCCAGTAGTACATATACAGATGACATGACCATACGTAGATGATATCAGAGCAAGAGATTAAGAATTGGCGGGAGCGTAAGATTACAAATTACTTACAAAACTATGCGAGAAGAAACGGATCGACCATTGCTCAAGAAAAGGAGAAATTCTTCATCAAAACCCATGAGAAGTTTGTAGATTCGATGCCTCAGTTGGTGAAAAAACTTATGGATGAAAAATCCAGAAGCAAATAAATACCAAGATTTACTGGAGAAACTGATTCGAGGTGGACGAACAAACCTGTCGGAGTGGTTTGAAAAGATCACAGACAAATTCTACGAAGAACAAGCCATGGAGGAAAGAGTCTCGATCGAAAGTATCAAGAGAAGGTTTTATATTAACTTCACTAAGCATTTTCTTTGCTCTTTACCGACCCTTTTGTTCAAATTCCTAATCGAGAAGGGAGTGGGCCACATCATAGAACCTTATCCATCACTAAGCGAACCGCCACCAAATTCTAACTGGGCGGAGAAATAGAAGAAGTGGAAAAAATTCATTACTGAAAGGGAGTGGGAGTACTTCCTAAGAAAATAAATACAACTATCCAAGCTTTCTAAAGCGCCGGGTAGGCTATGGGGGGGTAGTTGGTCATGTGTCAGGGTAGAGTAAAAAGGATTCTATCCGATTGAATAAAATACCATCACCAGCAATGAAAATTCGACCTACGAAGGAAATCGAACGAACAGTGACACACAAAGGTATGTCGGACTTGCAGAAGTTAGAAAGAGAGAAGAGGAAGAAAAGAAGGGAAGAGAGAAGAGAGAAATCTAGAGCGTTGCAAAGAGGAATGACCACTGGGATGACAGAACACGGAAGAAATCCAACAGAGTCGGGTCATGACCGACAGGAAGAAGGCGTGGATGAGGAAGTATCACCCATGGAAGAGGATTTGTGGATAGAGAAGCGAGAAGCTCTCCAACTAGAAATACCCCACGAGGTATGACCTCTGTCTCCGATCAATCCAAGTACCCGAATCCAGGCCATTGTCGAAGAGGACCTGCAACTAAGAGCTGGTGAGTTTGGTATATGGCACCGACGAGATGACGAAGTAAATGATGATATTCATTTAGTAATACATCGATCGAAGGAAGGAAATTGAGTAACACTTCAGGCATACCCTTCCAACCGAAGTATCCACTTACTCTACCCAACACATGAAGGAGTACCCCCCTACCAAACATAGCTTTACAAGAAACAGAACAGTCGAACTTGCAAGCACACCAGCGGAGTTGGACATCGACAGAAGAAGTCGACCCAAACTGACTACTTGTGGGAGAAGAAACAACAACAAAAAACGACTAACGGGAACAAAAGTTCTATTGACAATAGCTGTGAACAAAGAGATACGCATAGTATCCCACTACCCCCACCACCACCCCCACCGCTGCCACCTCTTAGAGGAGACGTCTACACCGATATGGGTCACGGCTCAGCACATGTCCCCCTCTATGAGGATGATGAAGATCCTAGACGACACTAGTTCATCTGTGAGTCAATATGGGAGGCCAATCAAGTTACAACCAAATAACTACAGATGGCGCAGTTTGTCGATGCTTTACGAAAAAGAGCATTAACTTGATATATGACTTATATCAAGAGAACACCCCAAGCATCCAAAGCAGACATTAAGGCACAATTTTTATCTTTCTTTAAAACACCAGATTCAAAGCATCTGGCAACAAAAAAACTGAAGACGACGTCTCAAAAGCTAGTAGAATCTGTCTGGGACTATGATAAGAGATGGAAGGACCTCCTAAGCCAACTAGACTATGTAATTGATGAACAATTATTAATTCATTGGATTCTTGCAGGCATGTCATAGATGTTAGTTATTCATCATATAAGCTAGCATTATGATCTTACGATCTTTTCACTGAGAGAATAACAAGCACAGCAATAAAACATAAGCACATCACAAGAGACAAGAGACACAAAGAGTTTTCCTCGGGGAAACCATAAAGGAGAAAACCCTGCAACTTCCTCAGAGATAGAATCAGCACAAAATGGTAAGACCAGAAAACAGTAAGATGATCTCCCGATAGTAGCAGTCTCTCTCTCTCATACTGAGAGAGCTTCTCCTCTCTCACTCATGCGCCCTCAATGAGTGAGTGTTTTTGTTGCAAGTGAGATAAATAGAGAGGCTCACTCTCTATTTATATTCTTTCCTTCACTTGAAGTGCACTCCAACATGTCGGCCTCACTTAACAGTTACTTACTAGAGCCGACATCTCTAGAAGTGTCTAATAACCCTAGTGCCCCACCACTTGTGTGGCATTTGCCTCCTCCAACCAATAGGAGGGTAACACAATGGTGGGGACTATTGCCCTGACTTACAATGACTCACCTAGGGTCGAATTCACTAGGATAGTCTAATAACCCAATGGCCCACCAATTGTGGGGTCTTTAACCCTTGACCAATAGGAGGGTTACCCACAATGACTTGACATGACTTTCTCATTATAGAAACTTCCTGATTAGAACATCGGGGCATGACATGACTCAAATACATCCCAGAATAAACATCGGGTTACAATAGATAAGAAATACAAGTGAATACATTCCGAAGTTACAATTACATCAACACTCCCTCTTAACTAGGAAGGTATTCTCTCGACATAATTTATTAGCACAAGTATTCTTCTCTATATCATCTGAATCATCATTGAGTTCTCGTCATATTCATCTTCAAGTCATCTTCATCTTTAGGTCATCTTCATCTGGATCTAGATCATCACTCGTTCTAGATCATTGTCACTGGATCATACTCTATCTGGAACATCGTCACTGGATCATACTCGATCTGGAATATTGTCACTGGATCATACTCGATCTAGAACATCGTCACTGGATCATACTTGATCTGGAACATTGTCATTGGATCTAGATCATCACTCGATCTGGATCATCATCACTGAATCTAGATCATCACTCGATCTGGATCATCATCACTGGATCTTGATCATCACTCAATATGGATCATCATCACTGGACTGGATCTGGATCATCACTCGATCTGGATCTGGATCTAGATCATCTCTCGATCTGGATCATCACTACTGGATCTGGATCATGACTCGATCTGGATCTCTCAGAGTCATCATAACTGGATCTGGATCATAGCTCGATCTAGATCTCATCTGGTCATCATCATGTGTGTGCTATCTCGTCATAGGAAGTTCTACAGAGCCAACCTTCTGTCATGCTGGTTGTAGGCCTAGCCATCATGTAGGTCTTCTCCCAGCACTTACATCTGACCTACTCGTTAGAAAGGCACGCCCAACACTTACATCTGACCTACTCGTCAGAAAGGCATGCCCATCACTCACATATGATCATGTAGTAAACTACAATCACATCAGAAAGGCCCAGCACTCACATTCACCAGCATGGTAGGCACATCTACTACCATATGTGAAATGGCTTCAGCACTTATATCTAACCTACTTGTTAGAAAGGCATACTTCCATCCAGGCAGGAACACATCCTACTCACAGTGATGAAATATTTCCATACTTTCATCCAGGCTGGAATCGCATCCTGCTCACAATGATCAAAGACTTCTATCCAGGCGGGAACACATCCTACTCATAGTGATGAAAGATTTCCATACTTTCATCCAGGATGGAATCGCATCCTGCTCACAGTGATAGAATATTTTTTCACTTACATCCATCCAGGTGGGAACACATCCTACTCACAGTGATGAAAGATTTCCATACTTTCATCCAGGCTGGAATCGCATCCTACTCACAGTGATGGAAAGGCTCTGCACTTACATTTGACCTGGTAGGAACCAAATCCTACACCCTCGTCATAAGGGTATGCACTCACATCTAACCTAGTAGGAACTAAATCCTACACCCTTGTCAGAATGGCCCCCGGTCCTAGACTGAGCTACCTGGTAACTGACCAGGTGCCTCCACTCTCCCAGAGAGTGGCAGTTTCCCTTACATCTGTCCTACTCGACAGAATGGCCAACACTCACATTTGACATGGGAGGAACCTAATCCTTTAGCCATGACAGAATGGTTCAGCCCTTACATCTTACCTAGTCATCAGAATGGCTCTCTCAGTCCGGGACTGAGAGTTCCTGGTAACTGACCAGGTACCTCCATTCCCAGAATGGAAATTAGCACTCATATATAACATGGAAGGAACAAAACCCTCTCACCATGACAGAATGGCTCAGCCCTTACATCTGACCTACTCGTCAGAATGACTTTGGGACTCATCACTTTCCCTTGGAGGAAACCTCAATCTGGAGAACACCAAGCTTCTCCCTGAAGTACTCGAACTTCACTCTGGCTAATGGTTTCGTCAACACATCAGCTATCTGTTCCTCCGTCGCAACATACTGGAGCTTCACTGCTCCCCTCTGCACCATATCCCTGATATAGTGATACTTGATCTCGATATGCTTCAACTTGTCATGGAACACTGGATTCTCTAACAGCGCAACTCTGGTTGTCATAATGTATACAAGTAGCATCCATCTGGAGATCAAATAAATCAGACAGTAGCTTCCGCATCCATACTGCCTCACAACTAGCTAAACAAGTTGCGACATACTCTACTTCAGCTGTACTCAGTGCCACACAAGATTGCTTCCTACTAAACCAAGAGATCACACTTGATCCCATACTAAAGAAACACTCTGAAGTGTTCTTCCTATCGTTGGCACTACCTGCCCAATCTGAATCAACATAACCCTCCAGGTTATTCTTTTGATTCACATCATACTTGAGCCCATAATCAATTGTACCTCTCAAGTACCTCAGAATATGCTTTGCAGTAATCAAGTGAACATTTCTCGGATCTGTCAAGAACTAGCTCAAGGTGTTCACAGCAAAGCAAATGTCCGGTCTCGTGTTCATCAGGTACATCAATGATCCAATCATCTGACGATACATCGTAGCATCAACCGTCTCTGATGAAGCATCACTCAATAGCTTCAGGTTCGATACCATAGGTGTGGTCATGCAGTCCATCATCCTGAACCTATTCAGGATCTCTACTGCATACTTCCCTTATCCACACCTCCATGCCTACAAAATAGTGCATTGACACATAACAGGAGCATCACTAGTATTCCACCTTCAACCTCGAATCAAATGTTGGAATCCACGTTGCTCTCAGTAAAGCCTAGAGTCATCAGTAATCTGCCCATCCTGTCGTACCATGTCGAACTTCAAGATATTCCATAGTCACTCCCTCTGAATCGAGCCATCATACTCCCTCTGTCTTCTGTACTGTATGCGCTGAAGCATTCTGTACTGGAGTGACAAGTAGCTTCCTATGCTACTAGTATTCTATGTATCCATCTAGTGTATAGAATTTAATCTTCAACCTTGTAGCAAAGGTTAAGGTCTTCATCAATCTCATCATGTATGTGTTTCAACTCTTACTGGCTGCAAATGTCTCTTTGTAGTCTAGGCCTTCTTTTCGTGAGAAGCCTCATGCTACAAATCTTGCTTTGTATCCCACGATGTTTCCATATGCTGCATGATGGAACTATGAACTTCTCTTCAGGTCTCGATACTGCACCCTGACATCATTCTTCTTGAACTGGTCTTCCCTTTCTTCTTGGTAGTGGGAAGGTTCTACATCAATGATGTCACTGCACTCGTCATATTATTCTTCATTTTGAAATGTCATCACTTGTTCTTCGGAACAAGTCTCATTCTTCTTTGCTTACAGGTGATTATGT
>LPNX010510823.1:0-20225 GCA_001517045.1 Pseudotsuga menziesii | reverse complement strand
CATAATAAAAAAAGAGTTAAAACAGTCCACTGAAAATTCTAAAATATTAAGAGCTAGATACATCACTATATCTAAAAATTATTATTAATTATAATTTAATCGATTCTCAATAGACTCGATTGAAATCAGTTTATGAAACATCACCAATATGCCTGATTGGTTTCGGATTCAAAGCTGTAGAATATAAATATTGTATGGGAATGAATTTATAATAAATAGAAAGATATACCCTTATTACTCAAAGTGAAAAAATAAGAGACCTCAGAATGTCGCAGGCTTCAGGAAAAACTAAAAATCCTAGTGGAAGAAAATCTGTTTTTATCAAGAGGAGGCTAACGGAAATATTTATGTACACTCTTTTTATTGTTACGCTCTTTTGCAGCTGCACAGGTATTTTTGAGACCAAACTTTCAGGTCTACACAAGTTTGTCATTGCTATGATAGAAGCATTAGTCATGGCATTAGATTTCTATGTTGCTATTAGCTTGTACTATTCACATGTATTACCTACATGTTTCTTAGTTTGGTTGTTTTGGGTTCTTTGCTTATATCCTAAGAAGATTAGGTGTTAAGAAACCATAAGTTATTTTGAGTCTTAAAGTATGAAGCTATTTATCAAAGTATGAATTTATTTAAAAGGAGCTTTTTAAACTAGTGTAAATGAATTAAATGGATATTAAATCAAATGTGGGTTTTTCCTATTTCAACTTCTCCTACTCATGATCTCTAATTGTTCTGCACTAACATAGCTCTCATGATTATTCATGACATTGGCTCCAAGTAGGTGGAATTCCTCAAGGAATATAATATCCATAATTTGAAGGATAAAAAATATTTTTTGAAGGTCCCATGGCTCTTATGTGGTGGGAGGATTTCCAATTAGTGAGTCTTATATTTTTTCTTCAAGAGTTTCGTTATTTTGTCAATTGACATGACTGTTAAAATAAATTCTTTTAGTATGTCCATGTCATGTACGTTTAATTCCACAAAAGGAATTCCTCTACTTGTTATTGCTGAAACTTCTATCCATTCCACTAACTAATAATTGAAGGAGATTACTAATACTTGGAGCTCACCTTTCTTAAATTTTACACTACCTTTTTCTTGTTTAGGAAATTTTTTTCATATGCCATTGATTTCTTAATCTCATCATCTACCCCTTCATTTGATTCCCAACCTCCATGTCACTATTTTTATTAGGGAAAATTGGGAATGAGAGTAATGATGATGGAATTCTAAGAGAATTCAAGGCATTTGGCCATGATTGTATAATAGATAATTGTTTACAAATCTCCTTTTTATTTGAAATGGACCACTATATAGTTTTTAATCTATTTTTGTAATTTAAAGGTGAAAACATTTGAGATATTGTTGAACTTTTGGATATTGTTGGAGGCATTAAATGATATTTCTGGGAGAAAAAATTGTAATCAACAAATTTCTATCTTCTTAGAGCTATTATACTGATCAAGTTGTTTCCAATGACACAAAGATAACCTTAATTAGAGTTTGCATGAATAACATAATCCTCTTGTAGGTTAACCTATTGTATTGATTCCATTCTACAAAGCGGATTCCATTTCATATCCCATTGTTCACACATTTGGATCTATTCACGATCAATGAACCTTTTAGATGTATAAAATGCTAACCTAATTGGGTGTTGAGAAATGAAAATCCAATATCCCTAACATAGATGACTATTAATACATTGCTAAATATTTTACCACTATTAAAGGAAGGGGTTCCATTCTAATGCACCCACACAGATAACCTTCTGTAGCTAAAAAAACATAGAGCACTACACAGTATCTTTAATTACATGTAAATTTAATTGAAAATATTTTAAATGGATAAGCTTACTACTATGAAAGAGTAGATCATTATTAACTAAATATGCAATAAAACAATCTAAACATGATTAAATAACTTAATTATTATTTAATAAACATTAAACCTATGTTATTTAGTAACTGTCATAAATATCTCAACTATTAAATTTCGTCTTCCTGACATTAAGATGTTGATCCCAAGATTTATGACATCGATAGTTGGGATTCAACACTGTATAGACAACAACAAATACCATTTCCACATTATGATCTCGATGTCAATACATCAAAAATCAAAAGTCGAAACACGATTAAACAAACAAAAACAAATATCATTCTGACTCTTCAATCTCAACTTCATCACATCACATCAACTTTATACAGATGACTACTATATTTTCCATTATTATTTGGCCATGATTGTATAATAGATAATTGTTTACAAATCTCCTTTTTATTTGAAATGGACCACTATATAGTTTGTCATCTATTTTGGTAATTTATAGGTGAAAACATTTGAACTATCGTTTAACTTTTGGATATTGTTGGACGCATTAAATGATATTTATGGGATAAAAAATTGTAATCAACAAATTTGTATCCTCTTAGAGCTATTATACTGATCAAGTTGTTTCCAATGACACAAATATAACCTTAATTAGAGTTCGCATGAAAAACATAAGCCTCTTGCAGGTTAACATGTTGTATTGATTCCATTCTACAAAGCAGATTCCATTTCATATCCCATTGTTCACAAATTTGGATATATTCATGATCAACGAACCTTTTAGATGTATAAAACGCTAACCTAATTGGGTGTTGAGAAATTAAAATCCAATATCCCTAACATAGATGACAATTAATACATTGTTAAAGATTTTACCACTATTAAAGGAAGGGGTTTCATTCTAATGCACCCACACAGCTACATAGATAACCTTCTGTGGCTAAGAAAACATAGAGCACTACACAGTATCTATAATTACATGTAAATTTAATTGAAAATATTTTAAATGGATAATCTCACTACTACGAAAGAGTAGATCATTATTAACTAAATATGCAATAAAACGATCTAAACATGATTAAATAACTTAATTACTATTTAATAAACATTAGACCTATGTTATTTAATAACTGTCATAAATATCCCAACTATTAAATTTCATCTTCCTGTCATTAAAATGTTGATCCCAAGATTTATGACATCGATAGTTGTGATTCAACACTGTATATACAATAAGAAAGACCCTTTCCACATTCTCATCGCTACACCAGTACATCAAAAATCAAAAGTCGGCACATGATCAAACAAACAAAAACAAATATAATTCCGACTCTTCAATCTCAACTTCATCGCATCAGAACTCAGAATTCGACAATGACTGAAAAATATACAGTAAAGACTCTTCTAAATTTTTTTATCCTCACGTCAGCACATCAAAATTCGAAATAAAAAAAAAACTAAATAAATAATAACAAATACCCTTCTACCTCTCTGATCTTCACCTCTGCACATAGGAAGTCAAAATTCAGCAATGACCGAATAAAGAACAACAAATACCCTTTCGAATTTTTGATCTAGACATCAGTACATCATAATTCAAGAGTCAACAACAATCTAATAAACAACAACGAATACCATTCCAAATTTTTGATCTTAACATTAGCATATTATAATTCCGAAGTAAAAAATGACTGAATATACAACAACAACGACACTTCCGAATTTTTGATCCCAACATTGGGACATCAGAAGTCAGTTCAAGTCATAAATAGCTTGCAAAAAAAACAAGTTATTCAACTTGACGAGAAGCCGTCATTGTTCTTGTTTTTGGGGGGGTTAATTTCAATAGTTTTTTTTGCCTCTCTTTAAAAAAGTGTGTATACTCGTAGCACCATTTTTCATTTCAAGCCATTTTTTTAGATTTTCAAACTTATTGGTCATAAAAAAACTATAGTGTTTCATTAGAGTCATATTTTTTTAGGTTTTACAAAAAAATATACATTTAGTACCTAGTTACAATGCAAAAACATGTACATTTTTTAATTTTTTAACACGTAGAAGCTAATAAGAATGAAAAATAGATACACTTTGGAATTTTTTCCTTTAGACATTTCCCTTAAATAACTCATTTTTTGGGAAAATTTGAAACAGCATAAAAATAAAAAATAAAGACATTTCAAACCATTTTTAACCTATTTTCGACTATTTTATGCATAAAATTGATATTATTTAGCATTATTTTCCTTAAAGTGACGATTCACATGAACTAAACAAAAAGTATACCATATAGTTGTAAATAACATGGGTGGATCCATGAAGATGGGTGTCTATTTTGGGGGGGCTTATGAGAAAATAAATTTGATTTTTTCATGTTTTTCAACTTTGGGCAAACGAAAGTGATATTTTCATTTATAATTTCACTTTCACGTAAAAACAAAACTTTTAGAGAATTATGTTAGCTTTCTATTCATAATTTTTTCAAATTTGTTTATTGAGATTTGATATGTCATTTCGGAAAATGTTTTACAGTGTATCCGTAAAAAATGAAAGGACTAAAAAATAGACATGTTTGGTTTCGGCACTAAATCATTGTTAAACTTGTGTTTTGCAAAAACAAAATATGTTACGACAACCTACACACAATGTACTATTGCGATGACTATAAATTTGTAACCAATGGATCTATACACTAATTATAATATTTATTTGAATTTGATCAATGGGGAAACCTTGTCTATTTTCAACATGTGTTTGGTTGTGCCACTTTTCTCGGAATTGACTATAAAATTTAAAAATCTATGAATACCCTTTTGAAGTAGACATCCCAATTAAGCGCACCATATTTGTTTCAATTTTTTAGGTGGTGTATTTTTAATGTTATATATTTTTCATTTCACCGCATGTTGAAAGAGATGAAATGAAACTTGGCATATGTTAGGAAACAAAAAAAAATAAAAATAGCGGATATCACCTATACACAACAAAATCTATACCTACGAAAAGTAGATGCATTAACGAAACTAATGGTATCAAGTCCGACATTCGATTTTTAGTGTAAGGCATCCATTTTACCTTCTTAAAATGGAGAAACCTGAAAATTGTGCAGGTTTCGGGTCTCAGAGGTTATTACAATTATTCATCTGAACATACACCAGCAGAAGTAGCATCCTCATCAACGATAATTTGTTGATCAAGTTCACTTGGGAAATATATTTTTTTTAAATGTAACCTTCTTAGGTACTTGAGTTGATTTTTGGATGTCCTTTCCTTTCTTTGTTTGTAATTCTTCAGTTTGTACATTTTGCACTTGTTTCTTCCTTTTTGTTTTTGCCTTTTGAAAAGTACCATTAGTGACATCCATAGGGTTTTCCTCAGTGGAATAAATTCCATTTATAATGTGTGAAAGTGGCATGGATAAATTTCTTCAGCTTGTAATGTTTCCTATTCCTTTGGTTTTTGTCCTGACAATGTATTTTCCGCACACATATGTCCCTTTCTATACTTTAAATCACAAATAAAGAATCAAAATTTTTCTCTTCTTTCCCCCAGCTGTTGAGGTCAGTGTCAAACTATGAGGTGGGTTAGAAGAAGGAACACCATTATCTATGTATGTGTTGGAAGTGGTATTTCTAATATTCATTGCAATATTTTTACTTGGAACCTTCCTTGTCAGGAAGAAATCCTTTTCCAACGATTGTGGTTAGAAGATATGTAGCACATGTTGAATTATATCCTTCAAGATTCTAATAAGGAGATCGAACAAATTTTCTTCTAAAATACTCTTCACACTAAGACATAGCTTCTGAAACTGCTTGATGTGCTCTGTAATAGGGACTTTTTGCTCGAGATTTATCAACTGTAAAAAGAAGGTGTTGCTATTAATATCCCCAAAATGAGAAATCTATTCTTCTGTGAACATACACCAAGAGATAATAGAGTCCTTGTTATGGTCACAAACCCATTAGTACCATACAAATTGATTAGGCTCTAAATATAATGATGCAATAGTTACCTTCTAAAAAGTTTGTATGTGATGTAGATGAAAGAATTGTTCCATATCGAATATCTATTGTATTGGATCATTGACATCAAACTTTCTCATGTGAATATTGAGGAAAAAGTATTTCCTTGGACATAAGTTGAACCCATGATGGTGTAGTGGATCATAAAACTTCCAGTACTTGAACATCTTATTCTCCAATTGTTTTTCATTTTTCTCAACACATGATTGGAATAAGTCCCTCTTTTCCTTCTTAACCTATTCTTGAGTAGAAAAATAAGGAATAAATCTATGTTTTATATCATTTATTAGTTCCATAAATTCTTGAATATATTATTTACTATCCATCTCCTTGTCCATTTTCACTAGATCCCCTTTGCTAGCAATTACCTTGAGATCCTCTTTGCTAGCCATCCCCTTGAGATCCTCTTCGCTAGAGATCCCCTTGCAGTCCTCTTTATTGTCCATGTTTTCAATATTATTTTTCAATTCCTTCTCTATATCACTTTTTTTGTTTGCCAATTGAGTATATGTCACTTCCCTTCCACTCCATTCATCAAACTTTTCACTCAACTTGGTCAAGTCATCTCTCAGTTCTTCATTTTTTTTCATACATTGTGGATGATCCTTAGGCCTTTTAAGTGGAGTGTGATGTTATCCACTATATTTTTGTGGCATGTTGAAAATAAAAATATATATCACACCCTAGGGTACAACACAAATAGATCCTTCTACTAAAATATTCAAATTTAAAAATGGCATAACTTTTTCAAACGCTGATTTGAAGATTGTTTTCTGGCTGACTTGGAACTGAGGTGAATTTCAAATTGTCTCCTCCGGGTCTAAAAATTTCTCATTTTGTATCTTTATATTACCTCTCTTCAATTCCATAGGTCTCCCTTAAATTTGATATGCCAAAATTTTTTTGGCAAATCTCCCAACACTTATTTTTTTGGTACTTCCTAAACAGCGAACTTGTTTCGTATGCCATTGAAATTTCTATCACAAATAATGAGTTATGTGTTATTTTTTAAGAAATACATCTCACTCAATTTGGATCATTCCCCAGATATGAATATTTTTCCAAGAACACCTAATTTAAAATATTTGTTGGAATAGTGAGAAACCCGAACATCCATCGCAAATATCTCAGAACCTGTAATGCTTCAGGATCTAAATTTTTTATTGTTCATGTATTGACTTGTTTTTTACATTTTTTTAGTGTTTCTTTCTGAAATCTTGCAGAAAAAATGTTATTGCAAAAGTTCCAAGATAGCTCATTTTGGAAGCATCCAAGTTGTGATACTGAATGTTAAGTAACAAATTCTGTAAAAGAACATGAAAAGAGCATAAAGAGACAAGAAAGAGTAATCCACACCTTAATAATGAAGAACAAAGATGAATTAAAATCCTCTTCAATGGGGATACCTGCTTACACAAGGTAATAAGTACATAAGACAAGACAAAATGAGATGCTCCAAATGAAATGTCTCCTTCCTATATATAGGAGACTACGTTGTACAATTCCAACTAACTCACCCAAGCTAATGTAACTAATATAACCATACTAATGAAAATTATACCTAATGAAAAAAAGATGACATCAAGACTAAGTTAATGTGTGATACTATAGGGAAAATGTGCCCAACATTTAGGGCTTAACACATTGATTCATAAGAATAACACAATATGGAATCCACAAAACATTTCCTTTCATATTTAAAATCATGCACAAGTCTTCCTATTGTAATTGTAGATGACTCTCTAGTAGAATTTTTTTGACAAGGGAGAGCGAATCTTAAAAATGTAAGTTGCATGAATATAATGCATGATATGAACTCTATATAAATCTATTCTCTCTTTACTAAATCACACATTTAGGAAAGGGAAAGAGGGTAAAATCCACCTTGGATCAAGTGTCAATAATTGACATGGAAAATTACTCTCTAATTGTTGTCACTGAGATAAACCATCAACATATATTGTAAAAATTCTCTAAATTTATTACTATATCTAATTCCACATTTCCACTTAACCATGCAAATGATGGAAGTATAATCTGGCACAAAATATTTGGTGACTTAAATTTTACGTTTATGGAGTAGGTCAACAAACATGCTATGGTAAAAGGCTTACCAAACATAAAATTCGCTAAAGGAGTATGTCGATGATGTGTTCTTGCTATGAATCCAAAAGAGAAGTTTGAAAAAGGGTAGGCATGGATGGAATCCTCCCCCTTGAATCCCTTTTGAATTTATTTCATGGGGCCCTTCTCATATCATTCCACAACAAAGGAAAAATTTGTGTTTTCTTTTATCAATGATTTCACAAGGCAGATATAGTTCTACTTTCTTGTGCTCAAGTCTGAAGTGTTTTATCATCTCAAATAATTCATAGCACATGTAGAGAAGAAGTATGTGAATATGATAAATAACCTCCTCATAGATAATGGGAAATATTTGCAATGAACTAGGTATTCAATTACAACACATAGTTATGCCCACTTCTCAACAAAACATAGATGGTAAGAGGAAGAACCGGTCTCTAAGAGAGATGGTAAGTTACATGTTGAATGCAAGGTGACTTCCTTTTAAAATTTGGGTTTAAGTAATAAACTATGCAATGCACATTCAAAATAGATATTCTCACAAATTTGTAAAATGAAAGACAACGTTTAAATCTTGGAGTGGTTCAGCATACTATACATGAGTCTACTACACTTAATTCTTGGTAATGAAATCAACTAAGCTAATTTAGGGATCAAGATGGGTTAGTCAAAGTATGAAGGATAATTATTTGTTAGATTTCACGTGGATGACTCGCATCCAGTAGCTATATTTTTCTTATCTATGGTAAGGCTTGAGGATTGTGGAGATACACTATTGATCGATTTCACCAAGTTTTATTACATAGCGGGGAGTCGATTGTATATCACTCAATATAATCTAGTTATCTCTATGCATTTTAATAATTTTAAAGATACATGCAAGAGCCACACTAGATGCATTGGAAAGCAACTGAGTGCGTCCTCAGATATGTTAGAGGTACCACAAGCTATGGGTTTCATTATGTAGGAAGTTTTACACTATATCCCATTGGATACAACGATTCATATAGGGATGGGAATGGAAAATATCACAAGTCCATTTTAGCATATGTTCTTAGTTTGGGATGCAACCACATTTGTTGGTATGGTAAAAATCAACCCTAAATTTATTTGTCATTAACAGGGGATGAGTAGAGATGTTCAGTGAATGTCATTAAATCGGCCATTTGGCTCATCATTTCCTTACATATCTTGGTATCTTTCTCAACCATTGAGTGGTCATTTGGTGTGACAATAAGAGCACAATGAAGTTTTGTAGATTCTACTATAGTGACAAAGAACAAAACACATTGAGATCCGCATGCAGTACATCATAGGATTATTTGATGATAGGATCATCAATTTTTGGTATTTTCCTTCTCTTGAATAGATTGTACACATATTCATGAATACTTCCATGGAGAAAATAATCCACTTTCTGCAATACTTTCTTGTGATCAATGAGATAATTTCCTAGTAGTTGTATTACCTTTTCAATAATATATTCCGATGCCATTTTTATTATCATTAGGTTTTCCCTCTTCCTATATTTTGATATATCATATGTTACTTAGATGCAATTTAAAATGGGTACGTAGAATGAATTTTTTTATGGGACCCATTCATTGTGTACTCCCCATAGTGCTTGGGGTATTAGAGATATTACACACCCACCTAGTATTTCTTTTACTACGTTAGTTTAGTCATCGAGATAATATTACATAGTGAGATGTGAAACCCTCATAAGAATATGTGTCATTCTTCATGGAGATTACCCAATTCTTTTGTTTCCTTCACCACCATCAAGATATCATCCTCTAAGATCCCATAGAAAGTAGTGTATAATTCCATATACTAACAAATAGTCCAAAGATCTTGATATTTTTCAATGAAAAAAAGTACCGTTTTATTTCCTCCTTTGCTATTTCTGCAATGAGTCTCTTATTCACGACTTAAGAAAGGAACCCAAGGACCAATAAAAAAAATTGTATTATTGTCACCATCATCAGATGATATTTCTTATGAGCCTCCACATCACCTCCTCTTTTTTCACTTAGTGCTTCTTTCTACCATTAAAATTCTTTAGAGATAAACTTTCATCGTCATTGGAAACCCTTGAGAGATTGTTTTGAAAGAAATAATAATTTCTTACATCAACTTGTTTAAGGTATGTTTGAGTTTATTTTGTTTTCTTCTTTTCCCACTCTACAACCAATTTCCTATTATTCTTAAGTTTTGCGTAAAATTGAAACATCTAAAGCTATATCATAAAATTTTCAATTTGTTTCCATAAGTAATCTAAATTCCTCATCATTCAACAAACCATGATTGCAGTTTAAGGGAGTAAGGGCCGTTTGTTCCCAACTTGGAGAAGAATGCGAATGTGTTTTTAAGAACCAGCATCAAACACCAATGGCATTAGTATCTCAACCTACTTAATAAAATTTTAACATAAAGAACCTATGCAACATATTTTATATACTTTCCCTTCGTGCAACACCCCAGTTTACACCCTCTAATGTAGTTTTGTAAATATTGATGTAAAAGATAAATGCAAGAAACAAAAGGTCCAAGATGACGAAGATATTGTAAATATGTACACTTTGATACTAATATAAATAGATGAATACTATAAAGGAATAAGGAATAAGAGGATATGGGGGGCTATGATTCCACAAGTGGGGAAGTGATAGTGGGCTAAAGAAAAATGACCTTAGTGGGCTTAATATTATTTCCCTAGCCTTAGAAATTTAACTAAGTTCCTAAATGATGACTAAGGGACTTTCTTTGAATAAGAAATAATTAATTATCTTATGATGGAAAAAATGGTCCCATGTGGAGCACCCACATTGCAATCTAAATCATGCATATAAAATGGGATAATTTAGATTGTGAATGGATCATTCCTCATTCATTCCAACCATTTGAATTCCATTAACGATCATTTCTTTCCATCACCTTGGAATTTCCCTATGTTTGGTACCCAAAAGAATGAGGACAAAAGATACCATAGGTGAACTATTAATGCCATTGACCTCGAGAATAAATTGGTATGTGAGAGGAACCTGGTTTGTAGTCCCAATTTAAAGATATCCTGTCAACTTATGTTGAAGTTCTAGAAGTCAACTAGCGGCTTCTCGAGGGGTTTTTATCTCAAAGAAGGATCTTGTTCATTGTATCATGTAGGGTGATGGGGAAGGATAATTTAGGATTGGGATAGCTTTGTACGAGGTTTCTACACCATGGGGTTTCATGAGAGATTGAGTAGAGTAGAGGTATTGGAGAGGATCTTTGTCGTTGTGGATTTATATCCCGAGCTTGAGGGTGTCCTATCAAAGAAATAGATGGCTTGGAGAAACCTATGGTTGGGAGGTCTTCCCGTCAACTGTAGCGAGTTAGGGAACAATTTATTAAAAATATACATCTCTAAATGTGCATGAATGCCATGAATTAATTTTTTTTTCAATACTCTTTAGTTTATTGTTTATGACATATATTTTGATGGATTACTCGGCATGTATGAATGGCTTGATGTTGGAAATAAAATGTAATTTATAATAATTCCATATGATCATTTTGGCCACAAATTTTTTGTATTTCACCGTTAAATTGAGTAGATTTATGAAAAACAAATTTAGACATAGGTGGTGAATTCAGCTATGTAATATGAGTAACCTATGGTCTCAATGGTTCAATGAGGTGATTGGGTATGTGACACTTCCCCTCGAGCTTTTCTAAGCAAGGACGACTTGAATCACACCTAAATAGGCTCTATGTCACTCATGTTTTTTTCCTCAAAGAAATGTGTGAAATAGTTTGCCAAGGGATCAAGCCTGGCCACTTCTCCCCAAACCTCTCTACAAGGAAATGCCAAATCGAAATTCCCATAGATATGATATTGTTACCTACAAAAGTTTTCTACTACTTGATTTATTCTCATAATGGCCTTCTTTCCCTATAAAGTCCATAATGTTTACAATTGCGAATACTTTAACTAAATCATTCACTTCTCCTTCAACATGTATTCTTGTAGTAAATGTTTGAGTTGATATTGCATTCAATCATGAATTCCATGTTGACACCAAACCTCGTGAGAGTCCATCAACATGAAGGGAACACACATCGTTTGTTAAAAGAGCATAACATTTAGCTAATAAACCAACAACATTCATCTAAGGAGGGCTCTTTGATTATAAGTACCCCACCCCTCTCACCTTTAAGGAGAGTATAATAATTAAGTAACATTTTTGGGAGTTTTTCCCTCCAACACTTTTTAATGATTAATTTTTTCCCTTCGAACACTTTTTTTAGAGAGGCTACAGATTTTGCTTTAGATATGTTGATCTTATGTTAGACTTTTTGCTTACTTTTATCAATTGAGAGGATTATACATGTTGAACTCATGTTCGACTTTTTTTCCTTTAATAGGATTATACTTTCTTCAATTACCCATTGTCCTCTACTCATAGGTGGAAGCTTAAATAATCTAAGACTTCTATAAGGCTCAACCTCTTCAACTTCACAAAAAACTTTCCTAAAAGCACTCATGAGGTCATCCATGGTTAAAGTGAATGATTTTGCTAAACCTTACATTCCTTGAGAAAACTAAGGTTCAAGGTTTTTTTTTAAGGCTGGTGTATATATATATTCCATTTGATTGAATGTTATGTGTGCTCTCAATTCTAAATGTTTACTATGGGTTGAGCAACCCTATCCGAGCATGTTCAAAATTGGTGGGGGTAGAGTTGCTCATTGGCATGTTGTGACAAGCCTCGGAGAGTAGGCGACCAGTCGAATAGAGGCTAACCTCGGTGGGCTTCTCGAGGTGTAGCTCCTGCTAAGTCACAAGTTATTGGTATATCTCACTTGTAAGCTATTAGATATACTCTTGAAAAGTTGTTCCTCAGTGATTTAAAAAAAAAATGGTTCAAAAGCATCTCTAATTATGGTTCCAAAAATAGTCCCAGAAATGAAAAGAGTATCCAAACACTAAGAGTAGGATATGACCCCATGATTGACTATTGGCTAGGGAAATAGGGAAATAATGGGTTAACTAATTCCTATAATGCCCATGCTATCTCCAATGGCCATATTTAATAAATCTAAATATAACTTATCTAAATATAGATTTTTCTACACATGAGTCGGTCTGGTGTTCATCGTAATAATTGAAAATATAGTATTCATCCGTATAAATATAGAATGGCCGTCATTGATTTTGAGAATTTGAAAGAAAATCAATTACACCGCATAGAATATTTGCATTCATTCATTCGTTTAACGAAGAATCACGCCCGATGTCGCGAACTTCAGAGGAATTTGAAAATCGTGATGGGAGATGGACTCATCTCACTGATTTAGCTGAAAGATTCTATCAACCTTTCAGAGAAATCGCTGAGTTTATCAGAGAAGTTCTTGATACGCCAGTAGTAGATGGCAATTTCCCAAGGGCGGAGAAGTTAACAATGGCATTTGTCTGCGCGATTGTTATGCTAACTAGGCTCCTGAGTTACGCAGGTATTCTGGACACAAAACATAGTGATATGGTTATACAATATTTTGGCATTCCCATATTGGTAGTGATCTTTCTGAGGTTGGATTTGTTTGCTGTAATGGAGAATTTAGTGCAGTTCTATGTAAACCGTCCGCGAAGATCAGGCCTATCTCAATCCGAAATTAGAATGATTCCAAAGACAAACTATGGAAGATTAAAATTAAATGAAAGTTATGACTGCAGTATCTGTTTGGAGTTGATAAAAGACGAAGATGAAGTTCGTCTTCTCCGCTCCTGCAAGCATTATTATCATATTTCGTGTATCGATCGATGGCTCCATATATCTAAATACTGTCCGATTTGCACAAGTGATGTTACATATCAGAATGTAGCAGTAGTTTAGTTTGGTTTAGTAATTGTGTCTAGCTATATGATGTTATGTTTGATATCCTCTTCTAATTAATAGAAATTATATTTTTATTATGAGTTATTTATGGATCAATGATAAGTCTACTTCAAATTATATGTATTTATGCATTGGTCATTAGTTATGATTTGTTTATTAACTATCATTTTTTTTTTCTCTCACAGATTTTTCTAGTTATAGGCCATGAATTGCTGGTTATCCTTTGTTTGGTCAGATCCTATTTATAAATGTAGCACCTACTAATTATCCACCAATTATCTATTCATTAATTCCCACTTATAGACTTATCAGCTACTAGTTATCTCCCAATTAACCATTCATAAGTTACAGGTATTATTTATATATATATATATTTATAATTGTTTCTTTAAAATTTTAAATTACCTTTATAAAATCATTTTAAATAGTACACTTATCTCATCCTGATTCATAATAATAATAAAAGTTAAAACACTCCACCGAAAATTCTAAAATATTAAGAGCTACATACGTCACTATATGTAAAAATTATTATTAATTATAATTTAATCCAGACTATTGAAATCACTTTATGAAACATCACCAATATGCCTGATTGGTTTCGGATTCGAAGCTGTAGAATATAAATATTGAATGGGAATGAATTTATAATAAATAGAAGGATATACCCTTATTACTCAAAGTGCAAAAATAAGAGACCTCAGAATGTCGCAGGCTTCAGGAATAACTAAAAATCCTAGTGGAAGCAAATCTGTTTTTATCAAGAGGAGGCTAACGGAAATATTTATGTACACTCTTTTTATTGTTACGCTCTTTTGCAGCTGCACATGTATTTTAGAGACCAAAGTTTCAGGTCTACACAAGTTTGTCATTGCTATGATAGATTGGCCGTGGCATTAAATTTCTATGTTGCTATTAGCTTGTACTATTCACATGTATTACCTACATGTTTCTTAGTTTGGTTGTTTTGGGTTCTTTGCTTATATCCTCAGAAAATTAGGTGTTAAGAAACCAAAAGTTATTTTGAGTCTTAAAGTATGAAGCTATTTATCAAAGTATGAATTTATTTAAAAAGAACTTTTTAAACTAGTGTAAATGAATTAAATGGATATTAAATCAAATGTGGGTTTTTCCTATTTCAAATTCTCCTACTCATGATCTACTACTAAAACATGGATCCTCAAATCCAAACCTTGAGTTAACTTCTCCTACTCATGATCTCTAATTGTTCTGCACTAACATAGCTCTCATGATTATTCATGACATTGGCTCCAATTAGATGGAATTCCTCAAGGAATCTAATATCCATAATTTGAAGGATAACAAACATTTTTTGAAGGTCCCATGGCTCTTATGTGGTGGGAGGATTTCCAATTAGTGAGTCTTCTATTTTTTCTTCAAGAGTTTCGTTATTTTGTCAATTGACATGACTATTAAAATAAATTCTTTTAGTATTTCCATGTCATGTATGTTTCATTCCACAAAAGGAATGTGAGTACTTCTTATTTCTGAAACTTCTATCCATTCCACTAACTAATATTTGAAGGAGATTACTAATACTTGTAGCTCACCTTTCTTAAATTTTACACTACGAGCTTCTTCTTTAGGAAATTTTTTTCATATGCCATTGATTCCTTAATCTCATCGTCTACCCCTTCATTTGTTTCAGAACCCCATGTCACTATTTTTATTAGGGAAAATTGGGAATGAGAGTAATGAGGATGAAATTCTAAGAGAATTCAAGGCATTTGGCCATGATTGTATAATAGATAATTGTTTACAAATCTCCTTTTTATTTGAAATGGACCACTATATAGTTTGTCATCTATTTTGGTAATTTATAGGTGAAAACATTTGACCTATTGTTGAACTTTTGGATATTGTTGGAGGCATTAAATGATATTTATGCGAGAAAAAATTGTAATAAACAAATTTCTATCCTCTTAGAGCTATTATACTAATCAAGTTGTTTCCAATGACACAAAGATAACCTTAATTAGATTTCGCATGAAAAAAATAAGCCTCTTGCAGGTTAACCTGTTGTATTGATTCCCTTCTACAAAGCGGATTCCATTTCATATCCCATTGTTTGCACATTTGGATCTATTCATGATCAACGGACCTTTTAGATGTATAAAACGCTAACCTAATTGGGTGTTGAGAAATGAAAATCCAATATCCCTAACATAGATGACTATTAATACATTGTTAAAGATTTTACCACTCTTAAAGGAAGGGGTTCCATTCTAATGCACCCACACAGCTACAGAGATAAGATTCAGTAGCTAAAAAAACATAGAGCACTACACAGTATCTATAATTACATGTAAATTTAATTGAAAATATTTTAAATGGATAAGCTCACTACTACGAAAGAGTATATCATTATTAACTAAATATGCAATAAAATGATCTAAACATGATTAAATAACTTAATTACTATTTAATAAACATTAGACCTATGTTATTTAATAATTGTCATAAATATCCCAACTATTAAATTTCGCCTTCTTGACATTAAAATGTTGATCCCAAAATTTATGACATCGATAGTTGGGATTCAACACTGTATAGACAACAAGAAAGACCCTTTCCACATTCTGATCCCCACGTCAGTACATTGAAAATCAAAAGTCGGCACACGATCAAAAAAAAATTCATTCCGACTCTTCAATCTCAACTTCATCACATCGGAAGACAGAATTTGACAATGACTGAAAAATATACAATAAAGGCCCTTCTAAATTTTTTTATCTCGACATCGGCATATCAAAATTCGAAAAAAAAAATAAAAATAAATAAATAATAACAAATACCCTTCTAACTTTCGGATCTTTACCTCTACACATAGGAAGTCAAAATTCAGCAATGACCGAATAAACAACAACAAATACCCTTTCGAATTTTTGATCTCGACATCAGTACATCAGAAGTCAAGAGTCAACAATGATCTAATAAACAACAATGAAGACCCTTCCAACTTTTTTATCATAACATTTGCATATTATAATTTCGAAGTAAAAAATGACTGAATATACAACAACAACGACACTTCCGACTTTTTGATCCAAAGCATTGGGACATCAGAAGTTGATTCGAGTCATAAATAGCTTGCAAAAAAAACAAGTCATTCAACTTGACGAGAAGTCGTCATTGTTCTTGTTTTTGGGGGGGTTAATTTCAGTAGTTGTTTTTGCCTTTCTCTCAAAAAGTGTGTATATTGGTAGCACCATTTTTCATTTCAATCCATTTTTTTAGATTTTCAAACTTATTGGTCATAAAAAAACTATAGTGTTTCATTAGAGTCGTATTTTTTTAGGTTTTACAAAAAAAATACATTTAGTACCTAGTTACAATGCAAAAACATGTACATTTTTGAATTTTTTAACACATAGAAGATAATAAGAATAAAAAATAGATACATTTTGGAATTTTTTCCTTTAAACATTTCTCTTAAATAACTCATTTTTGGGAAAATTTGAAACACAATAAAAATAAAAAATAAAGACATTTCGAACCATTTTTAACATATCTTCGACTATTTTATGCATAAAATTGGTATTGTATAGCATTATTTTCCATAAAGTGACGATTCACATGAAATCAACAAAAAGTATACCATATGGTTGAAAATAACATCGGTGGATCCATGAAGATGGGTGTCTATTTTGGGGGGGCTTAGGAGAAAATAAATTTGATTTTTTCATGTTTTTCAACTTTGGGCAAACGAAAGTGATATTTTCGTTTAGAATTTCCCTTTCAAGTAAAAACAAAACTTTTAGAGAATTATGTTATCTTTCTATTCATAAATTTTTCAATTTTTTTTATTGAGATTTGATATGTCATTTCGGAAAATGTTTTACAGTGTATCCTTAAAAAATGAAAGGACTAAAAAATAGACATGTTTGGTTTTGCCACTAAAATCATTGTTAAACTTGTGTTTTGCAAAAACAAAATATGTTACGACAATCTACACACAATATACTATTGTGATGACTATAAATTTGTAACCAATGGATCTATACACTAATTATAATATTTATTTGAATTCGATCAATGGGGAAACCTTGTCTATTTTCAACATGTGCTTGGTTGTGCCACTTTTCTCGGAATTGACTATAAAATTTAAAAATCTACGAATACCCTTTTGAAGTAGACACTCCAATTAAGTGCACCATATTTCTTTCAATTTTTTAGGTGGTCTATTTTTAAAGTTATATATTTTTCATTTCACCACATGTTGAAATAGATGAAATAAAATTTGACACATGTTAGGAAACAAAAATAAATAAAAATAACAGATCTCACCTATACACAACAAAATCTATACCTACGGAAAGTAGATTCAATGATGAAACTAATGGTATCAAGTACGACAGTCGATTTATAGTGTAAGGCATCCATTTTACCTTCTGAAAATGGAGAAACCTGGAAATTGTGCAGGTTTTAGGTCTTAGAGGTTATTACAATTATTCAGCTAAACATACACCAGCGGAAGTAGCATCCTCATCAACGATAATTTGTTGATCAAGTTCAGTTGGGAAATATTTTGTTTTTAAATTTAACCTTCTTAGGTAGTTGAGTTGATTTTTGGATGTCCTTTCCTTTGTGTGTTTGTAATTCTTCAGTTTGTACATTTTGCACTTATTTCTTCCTTTTTGTTTCCGCCTTTTGAAAAGTACCATTAGTGATATCCATAGGCTTTTCCTCAATGGAATAAGTTCCATTTAGAATGTGAGAAAGTCGCATGGATAAATTTCTTTAGCTTGTAATGTTTCCTATTGTTATGGTTTTTGTGCTGACAATGTATTTTCCCCACACATATGTCCCTTTCTATACTTTCAATCACAAATAAAGCATCGAATATTTCCTCTTCTTTCCCCTAGTTGTTGAGGTCAGTGTCAAACTATGAGGTGAGTTAGAAGAAGGAACACCATTCTCTATGTATGTGTTGGAAGTGGTATTTCTAATATTTATTGCAATATTTTTACATGGAACCTTCCTTTTCACCATGAAATCCTTTTCCAACAATCGTGGTTAGAAGAGATGCACCACATGTTGAATTTTATCCTTAAAGATTCTAATAAGGAGATCGAACAAATTTTCTTCTAAAATACTCTTCACATTAAGACATAGCTTCTGAAACTGCTTGATCTGCTCTGTAATAGGGACTTTTTCTTGAGATTTATCAACTGGATAAAGAAGGTTTTGCTATTAATATCCCCATAATGAGAAATCCATTCTTCTGTGAACATACACCAAGAGATAATAGAGTCTTTGTTATGGTCACAAATCCATGAGTACCATACAAATTTATTAGGCTCTAAATATAATGATGCAATAGTTACCTTCTAAAACGTTTGTATGTGATGTAGATGAAATAATTGTTCCATACGGAATATCTATGTTATTGAATCATTGACATCAAACTTTATGATGTGAATATTGAGGAAAAAGTGTTTCCTTGGACCTAAGTTGAACCCATGATGATTTAGTGGATCATCAAACTTCCAGTACTTGAACCTCTTATTCTCCAATTGTTTTTCATTTTTCTCAACACATGATTGGAATACGTCCCTCTTTTCCTTCTTAACCTATTCTTGAGTAGAAAAATAAGGAATAAATATATGTTTTTATATCATTTATTAGTTCGATTAATTCTTGAAGATATTCTTTACTATCCATCTCCTTGGCCATTTTCACTAGATCCCTTTTGCTAGCAATTAGCTTGAGATCCTCTTTGCTAGCCATCCCCTTCAGATCCTTTTTGCTAGAGATCCCCTTGCGGTCCTCTTTATTGCCCATGTTTTCAATATTATTTTTCAATTGCTTCTCTCTATCACTTTTTTTGTTTGCCAATTGAGTATATGTCACTTCCCTTCCACTCCATTCATCAAACTTTTCACTCAACTTGGTCAAGTCATGTTTGAGTTCTTCATTGTTTTTTCATACATTGTGGATTATCCTTAGGGTTTTTAAGTGGAGTGTGATGTTATCCAATATATTTTTGTGGCGTGTTGAAAAATAAAAGTATATATCACACCCTAGGGTACACCACAAATAGATCCTTCTACTAAAATATTCAAATTTAAAAATGGCATACCTTTTTCAAACGCTGATTTGAAGATTGTTCAATGGCTGACTTGGAACTGAGGTGAATTTGAAATTTAGTCTCCTCCGGGTCTAAAAATTTATGATTTTGTAGCCTTATATTACCTCTCTTCAATTCCATAGGTCTCCCTTAAATTTGATGTGCAAATTTTTTTTTGGCAAATCTCCCAACACTTGTTTTTTTGGTCCTTCCTAAAGAGTGAAATTGTTTCGTATGCCATGTGTCCAATATTTTCATATAAGGTTGAAATTTCTATCACAAATAATGAGCTATGTGTTATTTTTTAAG
>LPNX010510818.1:186667-221616 GCA_001517045.1 Pseudotsuga menziesii | reverse complement strand
AAAGATATAAAGTGGTCCAAAGGGGCTAATGAGTCTGCAGCAGGACAAGGGAAGGCCATACAATGTGTGATTCACCTAGTGTGGTGAAATCCGCTATAACACTCATGCATGGTATCGTAATCTTTTATTGTTTATATAATATACAGAGAGGAAACCTATTTGGTATTCTAGTTATTTCCAATTCATGAGTATTTGTTAATAATTCTTTGATGATTTGGATTCCTATTTCCTAGATCATGTGCAAGAATTAATAGGCATAGCTTTCAACACATAGTCCAAAGTGGATAATCGATGTGATTCTATGATTTTTTCTTCAAATTCTACCAAAAAAGTTGCAAGGTTAGGTAATCCTTCATATGTAGGCAACGCACTAGCTTCGGCTGCTCCCTTTTGAACAAATCTTGTTATTCTTGCACATCTTCGCATGGATACTTCATGTAACCTCTTCTACTATTTTTCAGAGCATTTCCTAAGTCGGACGTGCACAAGCTTACACTCCTCCAACTTAGATTTACGTCATTTGTTTAGTTAATATAGGAATCCTTTGAAGACATGATGTTGTACAACTAATCTATATAATTGTCTTTCCCTTATCTATATATAGGCTCGACATATCTATGTCCCTCTAGCAGATCAATTGGTGCAACCACTCTTATTTCATAATCTTCAAAAGACGATCCTTTTCTTGAAGTTTATAATGGTTTGGTTTTCTATTTCCCAATCAATTCCTAGAAGTGTAGGATATGGGTTTGTGTCATAAAAAATGTCAATAACTTTGAATTTGGAATATGTTCTTAAACCTTCGACTTCCATAGGTACTTGAGTTAGTCTACTGATTGGTAGAACCTTCGACTAGTTTGCAAGCCTTAGCTAAATAGGAGACTAGTCCATTCACGAATTATTCATGCTCTACCATGGTTGTCATGTCAATATATTGGCATACAAGCCCAAATATAATATGATATAATTGATATCATAATCTCCTATATGCACGGTCATTCGTAGTTCTCGGTTTGTGTTTATTTTTTTCTAATATGATTAACTCTTTTTTCAGGTCGCGGGTCTTCTATGGTTTCTTCTATGAGTGTTGTCAGTTCCATGACAACATTTTTTTTATTGATTAGTGCTAAAAATTTTCATTGGAGGCTTCCTGATTAGTTGTTCAAATTGTTTGGGCATAGCCCTAACTTGTCCAGATGTCGACGGTTGATTAGTATCAACAAAGTCTAGTTGCACCTTCAAGAATACTTCTTTCTCATGTTGGACATCTAGCAGAGATTTCTTTTGTGCCATGGGTCTCACCTGCAGTTGTCCTTGCTATGTATTTTTGTCTACTCCCATCATAACACCTCCTCTTGTAACTACAACAATGCAGGGTTGTATTGGCTCAGCAGAAATAATTTGAATACTCTGATTAGGATTTTGATTATGATTTTGCACCGGGTTGGGATTAACAACAGTTCTAGCCTTCCATTTCAAAATAAAATGTGGACAATATTCGACAATGCGATCAAGTTCTTTTCAATATGTACAATCTTTCGGAGGACTTTGGAAATATCAAAAACAATATCCTGGATTCCCAAAATTATAACATATGACTTGACCTCTTCCTCGGCAAATACTCCTCCTTGCTGCTGTCCTCAACCTCTTTAATTCCCACCCCCCCTTTGCAGACGATATTGTTGTTGTTGAGGATATTGATTCTACTGGTATTGTGGTTGAGGGTATTTCTGTTTTATATATTACACAGGATGATACCTAGGTTTCACTTATTCAGCTTGCATCTGCTCATCATTTTTCATTAAGTAGGTATCCATCATATTTTCTTGTAGTAGATGAAGTGCTCTGCATTCATTTTCATCATGACCCACTAATTTATAATACATACTAGCAGATGTTCTTACAATCTTCTATAAGTATAGACATTCCTTGTACTTGTGGCCCCTAGTATGGCATATTCTACACCAAGGAATTCCTTGGGTGTTTAATGGGTTCAACGCACCCGCTCTAACATAATTCATGAGCATTGGGAAAAAAAATTTATGGTTTCTGTTGTTCTGCATCTTGTACACCATACTTCTTCGTGAACTTCATTTCCTCTTTTAATGTCTTAGAGTTGCATTGTAAGATTGGCTAGCTATGACTGAATTTGCATCATTCTTGAGCCAGTGTCTCCAACCTATCCAATTTGGTGTATGAGACCCCCTTGTTTGTGGGACAAGGGACCCCCCTCTGTGCAATGATTTAAATTCTAAAGTATACAGAGGTGTACATACACTACCCCCTTCTAGATTTGAACTCATGACCTCCTAAGAAGAAACACATGCTCTTAACCATTAGGCCCACTCATGTTGTACATGGGTGTATATAGAAATATGTATGAAATGTGAAAAAGTAAAGGTTGAACATGGACATCCAACATGATCATTTCAATAATTTCCAATTCCATAATGGAAATGGGATGTGGTTACAATTGATTTCATCGCCATATCATTGAAGACAGCAAAACAACATGATTCAATCATGGTAGTGGTGTATAAGTTGAAAAAAGGTTTGCAAACTTCATTCGAATCAAGCCAACTCATAAAGCAACTAACATAGTATAAATTTATATGAAAGAGATTGCAATATTACATGGAATATCCACAACAATTGTTTTGGAAATGATTATTTACATTATTCGAGACAAATTTAGATATGAGTACAACATGTCACCCACAAACAGGTGGGAAGACTAACAGGGTTAGTTACGTTATTGAAGATACGATTAAAAGGTATGTTATGGATTGACCATTTTCTTATAATAATGGATATCAAGCATTTTTAAAGATGAGTGCATTTGAAGCCTTGAATAGAAGAAAATTAAATGCTCTAACCAATCAATAGAATCTAGAAGACATAGTGGTAATTGGGAAAGAATTTAAAGAAATGCAAGAAAAAATGGTTAATATCATGCATAATTTCAAAACAACATCGAATAGCCAAAAAAATCAAGTGGTTGAAGGGAAAGTGGTAAGAGAGTTCAGAATCGAAGAACATGTATATTTAAAAGTCAAACCAAGGAAAATTTCCATGAAGCTTAGGGTATGTCATAAGCTAGCACCCAAATACTATGATCCATTTGAAATATTAGCTAATATATGACATGTTGTATCAGAGCTTGCATTTCCTACCTGCGTAAGTACATAATGTGTTTCATGTGTCTTTATTGAAAAATGTGTGCTTGATCCTAAGCACGTTATTTATTGGGATTTGATTTAGGTGGAACCAGAAGGATATATATTGATGCTACCAAAGTGTGTCATAGATAATAAAGTCACATTTCTCTAGAACATGGGCATCGGGAAGGTAAAGGTATAGTGGACCCATTACATCCATGAAGAAGCAACATGGGAGCTTGAGGATACTATGTGGGAGGTATACTTGCAATTGTTTTGAAATTTTGTATATGTAAATAGTGTTGATGTGCATCGAGTACAGTGCTTAAATTAATAGGGAGGAAAATGCAACACCCCATGCCTAGTATGTAATGGTGCAATTTTGTAGATATGGATAAAATGGATAGAAGTCAAACATGAATGGTCTAGTTTGACCAAATAATGTAATTATGTACATTTTTCATTTAATATAAAATCCATGACTACGACAAGCTAAGAAGGAGAAAGAAGGGATGGGGCTATGATTTCGCCAGAGGGAAAAGGAAAAGGGCATTTAAGGGGGAGATGACCCTAGGGACTTATAATTTAAGTCACTATCCTTGTTATTCCTT
This sequence comes from Pseudotsuga menziesii, assembly GCA_001517045.1. NCBI lineage: Eukaryota > Viridiplantae > Streptophyta > Pinopsida > Pinales > Pinaceae > Pseudotsuga > Pseudotsuga menziesii. The sequence goes on along the minus strand of LPNX010510818.1, from coordinate 217,847 downwards.
TTTATACTAATTTTTATAAAGCCTCTTTAATTAATGTGCATTAGCATTAACCTGAGTTAATTATCCTAAACTTGGAATTACTCGAGAAAAAGGTGAAATTCCAATGAGTGTAATTTGTCTAGTTCTCCTCACGCTTACATGCCATGTGGATTTTTCTTAGCATGCATAGAAATTATTGAGAGCTAGTTCACTCAATATCATTCTTCCATCATTCATCCATCTTCTACTATTAGTTTTAAGCTACCATATTGTACCATAGCCCGGTGTTGTACCTAAGAGCATCATTGGAAAATACAGTTGCATTCCTTGGAGCCCTCACATAGAGAACACCTTGACAAACTATGCTAGAGCCCTCGAAGGGAATTCTAGAAATAACCCAAGGGACTATTAACTTAGAGAAGGGAACCCAAGGGATTGGTAACTCAAAGAAAGGGACTCCATTCCTGGGGTTGTGTACGTTAAAGGGGGAGGAGTGCTAACAAACTGGGTTAGCTATATAGTGATCTTAGACACCTTCTTGTGGATTAATATTCCCATCTAAAGGGTGTCCCTGTTATAGAGAGAATTCATATAACAAAGTACCTATATCTAGGAGGAAAATCCTTAGTCTATCGAAAATTGGTGGAAATTTTCATATATGTTTATATCTGTATATGAAATGCCATATATATTTAATTATGTTATACATATTGTTTAATTCAATTTTATGTAATAAACTGATTGGATGGATTTCCTGGTATTGTATAAATGGATTCATGTAGATTTTGCTTGTATAATTTGTATATGCTTAAATTTAAATTTGGGTGGCCATATTTATTTATTTAATTCCATGGTAACTTTGATAATTAAATTAATGGAAAAATAAAATCGAGTATCACATGCCGAATTTTGGTTAGTAGTTTGAGTATATTTTGGCCCTAAAGGATTCGTGAGCTCACTAGGTACATGAACTCAACATATACTTTCTATAAAAATATAATGGAACCCCCATCCCTATTGTTACAATGATATTTATAAAAAATTGTGAACCAATTGGTGATCCAATTTTGTTTCCATGGATTATATGTGCACCAATCCATGCAAAGGAATGTTGGGCATCGGGATCATAGGGAATAATTTATCTAGATTTATGCTTAAGTATGGAGAAGGTGCATGAAGGAGTAAAAGGAAGGAGCTACGACGGAGGAAGGAGCAGCAAGGAAAAGGGAAGGATGCTCTAACATAAGAAGGAAAGAGAAGAAGAAGACAAAGACAAGGCATGGGACGAGGAAGCTGCACCAAATTAGTAAGCCACGATAGAAGGAAAGAGCAAGATATGAGATGACATGGAAGAATATATGTAGAAGCAGGCGTGTGAAGAAGCGTAACAACATGAAAATGACAGTAAGGCATAATGTTGAGAAAGTGGTAGTCCTTAGCAATTGTGCGTATGAGATCGAGTGTAGATGATGAAAACCAGACGTGTGAAGGCATCTTTATAATTTAGGCTGATAGCCTCTTTTTGTTATGTGGTGCTAGAATAGGAAAGACATCGTGTTGGATGAAGATAGTAAGTCGGTTGGGATAGCAACGAAAGAGGAGTCTATAATGAGTCTGTTAGAGTTTGTATCTAGTTAGTATTGAGTATGTAACAATCATGTATGGGATTTGTATTGAGTATGGTATAGGGATATAAAAAAGGAACCCAAGCTATAAATGGGTTAGATGTTTTTAACGAATTAGCTTATACAACAAATTTTAGTAATCTCTAGACTCTTGGAACATTAGAGGAAATTTGGGGTCTAAAATGGGCCTTATAAGAAAATGAGCCAACAATCAATTCTTGTGAGTTGGAATTCAAGAAATAATAGAATTTCAATAAAATGAATCAACCATAATGGTTAACTTGACATATTTGTCATAAAAAAACTACTTTTTTATTCGTATTTTCAACATATCTCCATGTGTTTTTACTCAAATTTCAAACTGGAGGGCTCATTGGATGCAAAATTTAATTCCGCATCCAACGAGTATCCACACAACATACTTTTGATGGACCCCTCTACCCAAAAAACAAGAAATACTTGAAAAAACATGATGATGACAACATCATCATGTTTTTTCAGGTATTTCTTGTTTTTTGGGTAGAGGGGTCTATCGAAAGTATGTTGTGTGGATACTCGTTGGATGCAGAATTAAATTTTGCATCCAACGAGCCCTCCCGTTCTAAAATTAAGTAAAAACATACAGAGATATGTTGAAAATACGAACAAAAAATTAGTTTTCTCTTTCTTCCTCCAAAATTAATAAAGATTATTTTATTATTTTCCTTAGGATGCCCATTTTAGATCTCAAATTTCCTCTAATGAAGACGCTTGAGCTAGAATTGAGATAGATAATATTTGGTTAATGACTCTAGATCATTGAGTGCATCAAAGTAGTGGTCCTGCGACTAAGTGCGTAGATAAGTAGAGAAGGTCAAGTCAATCCAGGATGTGTGTGGATCGCTAGTAGGAGTAGAGTAGAATGAGAAAGAAAGAATATTAGAGAGCATGAGAGGGAGGAAAAGTTTGTAAATATAGAACATCTTATCTTGAACAAAGTCTGTAGCTTTGTGCACAAACAAAATGTGTATCTATTTCCTCATGCCAATGCCAGAAGAAGAGCACCTTGTAATTTTTTCCTAGATGGGTTTCCACGTTATATGCTGTGTATATGTGTGAATGTTGTGTAGCTTAGTTATATGTGTAGATGTTGTGTTAAATGATTAGTTATTGTGTTGCAACTATATAAACGTATGACTACTTCCTTATATTAATGAGTATCCTTATGATGTCTATTCACTGTTAGTTCACTTAAGTCATGTAAAGAAGGGTTGGACCATAGATTGGTATTGAAATACTATGCATGCAAGTCATCCACCTTCCCGATCTTCACTGCAAAACCTTGGCATAAGGCCAAGGTACTAAAACACCCTCCCACACAAACTACAGAAGCGTGGTTCTAGCAGTTACCCATAAAACTGAGATATCTCAAGTGAGACGATATTTGTGTTGAAGGTGGTGTTGGATGAGCTCCGCTACGTCTGAAAGATATCTTGGGCTTTGTTGTGCTAAAAAATAGGGACTAAACCTGGTTCCAAGGACACTAAGAGGAAAATAAATCCGACAAATGGTTCTGTTGCCGAGACCTTGAATTGTTGTGGTGAGGGATATGTTGTGGCATTCCACGAAACCAGAAATCCAAGAATAGCTGGATTTCAAAGAGCTATATTTTACATGAGAAGAAAGTCAAGGATCTCACTGGAACCCAATAGACTAGTTGGGATGGTACATTTATTCAGAAATTTACAGTATTTTATTTTCTGATTTTCCCATCGTGTTGCATGAGTGGTTGTCTACGTTGGAAACCCAACAAAATAATTTTCAAGGAGGAGAACTGAATGAGTGGAATCCTTTCTTGATTGACCGACTGAAAAGAGTCAACAACCCTATATGAAGGGATGTGGAATTATGGGTAGACAATATCCTAGAAGGATATATCATTGAGTTTTATGTTGACACAATAACCCCATACAATGAGGAAGAGTGAAAAAAATTTCAAGGACCATGTAGCAGATATCTGTCATCTTTATGTGAAAAATGATTTTATGTGAAAAAGGAATTCTGTGATTGATAAATAGAATAGAAAAGGGTAGCTATATCTCAGCAGAACCCTATAGTGAGATGTTTCTAGGAGATAGTGGAACTAAACTAGAGCCCAATATTTTTAAGAAGTGGAAGAAGATTTAGATCTCGTAAAAGAAGGAAAACTCTGTTAGAACAAGGGAATTGTAGCATAGATCAAGAAGAAGAAGACTACGTGTTTGCATCATACTTAGATGAAGGATCTTGTGATGAAGAGGAAGAATATAAATCGATCTCAGAAGGAAAAAAGGAGTCAGAAGAGTCAATTGAATCCCCAGAACAAGAGCGTTCTTACAACTCGCCTATCGTACCAAAGGTAAGACCGCCAGACCTATATCCAAGTAGTTATGTAAATACAAGTACTACTAACACTGTAAATAACAGACAAGGAAGTCTGACTAGTCCAAATTTTGTTCCGAATGTACCACCAACAAATACATTGTTGGAGCTGACATTAAGCTCCCAATGTTCAATGGAAACAGGTTGGAATACCCAGAGAAGCACTAGTTTCATTGTGATGATGTGTGGACTGTATGGAAAATACAAGATGAAAATATCAAGAAATCCCAAATGATCATGACTCTGTGAGGTCGTGCACTGGATTGGTATATGAAAATTTCCATAGTACCCATTGGAGTGCTCCCTAAAGCACTCAATGATATTCGACTAGGTTTGATAGATGAATTCAAAAAGATGAAGTACAAATCGTAGTGCATCACTGAGATCAAATAAATTAAGTAGCTACCGACAGAATATGTTTGGGACTTTGACCAAATATTTAAGACATTAATGTCCAAACTGAGTTTCCAAATGTCGGATGTGCAACAAAATGAATCTCTTATTGTCTCCTTTCTACCACATATCTGAACCCCGTTGATGCCACAAAAAATTGTGTCGCGGACAGAGGCTCTCTAAATAGCAATGAAATTAGAAGCCTCGCCAGTTGGAGACACTGGCTTGGGAATGATGCAAATTTAGTCACAGCTGGCCAATCTTATGGTGTGGCTTCAGGACATTAAAAGATGAAAGGAATTTCAGGAGGAACTATGGTGTACAAGGTGCTGAACAAATGGACACCATAAATATAATTGCACGGTGCTTATGAACTATGTTGCAACTAGTGTGCCAAACCCATTAAACATAGAAGGAATTCCTTGGTGTAGAATATGGAAGACTAGAGGTCACAAGTATGAGGAATTTTTGTACTTACATAAGATTGTAAGTGCACCCACTACTCTGTATTGTAAATTTTGTAAGTTAGTAGGTCATGATGAGAAATACTATAGAGCACTTCAGCTGCTACAAGAGAATACACTAGATACCTAATTAATGAAAAATGATGAACAAATGGAAGTTGAATGAGTGCAGCCTTAGTATCATCTTGTGCAATATCAACCACAACAATATCCTCAACCAAAATACCAGCATAATCAGTATCCTCAACAACAACAATACCCTCCTCAAAGGGGGGTGGGAATTTTAGAGGTCAAGGAAAACCACTAGGAGGAGGATTTGGTTGAGGAAGAGCCCAAAATGTATGTTATAATTGTGGGCATCCAGGACATTTTTCCTAAGATTGTCAAAGTCCTGTGACAATTTGTACATATTGTAAAGCATTTGATCACACTGTTTAACAGTTCCCACAACTTATTGCGAAATGGAAGGCTAGAACTGTTTTTAACCCCAACCCAGTGTAGAATACAAATCCAAACCCCTATCCAAATATTCAGATGATTTATGTCGAACTAAGACAACCCAATCTTGTTGTAGTCATTAGAGGAGGTGTTGCGATGGGAGAAGACCAAAATACATCGTAAGGACAACAACATATGCGACCTACAACACAAAATAAAGCTCTCGTAGATGTCCAACAAGAGAAAGAAGTATTCCTTAAGGTGCGAAAGGACTTTGTCGATCCCAATAAGCCATCGACATCTAGGCAAGTTCGAGCTATGCCAAAAATATTTGAATAACTAATCAAGAGGCCTCCCATGAAAAAGATTAGTAAGATTAAATAATTTTTCAAATTTTTTTTTGAGCTAATCCATGATAAAGATGTTGTCTCAAAACTGATAGCACTCATAGAAGAAACCACAGAAGACATGCGACCTAAAAAAAGAGTGAATCATATTGAGAGAAAATAGAATACAAGCCGAGTGTTACCACCTAAGTTGTACTTAGTGGTTTTTTTTATCAAGTGATCTTGGTGAACCGGACAAGGATAACTTGTTCAGACTTCAGAAGACCTTCAAGCTTGTTTGTGGGAAACTTTATTGTACTATATCACATGTTCATACCCCCTTGGGGGAGTTGTAATAAATGTTCTAGCATGATAGTGTCTATAAAAAACTTGGTATCTTAGAATTTATTTTTCAATACAATCATCCCAAGGTGTTGTTTCCCTTGGTTATTATTGGTTGTTGAATAAACGACTGATAATTTCTGAGTTTTTGACTCAATACCTCCAAAGTTGGGGTGGTCGACTTGGCATTTAGGCCTATTGAGGTTATTAGAGTCTATGTGTCAATGTATAAACATGCTAGGAATTGTGGTTGAGTCATATGAACATTTCTAAGTCCCCCTAGGTTTTTTAATTTTTTTTAATTTTTTAATTTTTTCAGTGTTTTTTATTAAAATTTATTTTTTCCAAAACTTAGGCTATTTTTTAATAATTTAATTGGAAATTTTGGTTTTGTAATAAAAGTGGGATCGAAGGTTATATTTAGTCATGTAGGTGCTCATTTTCAAGATAAGAGCACCAAGTAAACCTATAGACCCACTATTTCTTAGTTTTGAGTGATTTTCCATCAATCAGCTCAGAAAACCCTAAAAAATCAATTATTGATTATTTTAATTAATAAATTGATGAATAATGGAGCAAATCCAAAATCCTAGATCAGTGGATTCTTACCCGATTTGATTGAAATCAGTTAGATCTACACCAGATTGACGGGATCTCACAAATCCTTGACTAAAAGAAGGTGATCTGGATAGATCCAGAGTTGAACTTCAGCCTCCTTTATGGGGAATTATGCCCTCTCTCTCTCCTCCACACATGTGGGCTCTCCTGGAAGCTATATGTATTGATGTGTCAGTCTGTGGGTTGATGTGTAAGCTCAATCAGCCCCCCAATTGACAAGTAGGCTCAATGGAAGCTCATTTCAGCTTCAGATCAACATTAATGGACTCTCCTTCAGCTCCAGTGGTCTATATCCTTAGGATTTACGCCCCCCATGGGTTGGATCTCCTGTTTTTTGTATAAATAAAGCTCATATCACCTCTTCCAAGCTAGTTAGAACTGGGATTGAGGTGTTGTTTCTGTTGTACGGTTGTTATTGTTTATTTTTCTGGAATAAAGAAGTTTTGGAGGAAAACTCTATGGTGTAATGTTCTTCATGTGTGGATGGTGATTGTCAAATGATTATGAGGTATAATCTGTGTTATTTATCTTTGCTTTTGCTGGTTAATTATTGGCCTTGAAGGAGAGAGCTCCCTCCTGTTAGGATAAGAGTTTATTCTAGAAGAGGTTGAGCCGGTTTTCATCTTCCTCATCTTCAAGATATTTTGGAGGACATAGTCCCTCAGTGTTGCACCAAAGCAGACTCCAAATCCCAACATTCCCATGCTTCCAACACTCTTTCTCTCTCTTTCTCCTTCAAAAAATCAATTTCTTACCTGGTTACTGTGTTCAAAATCTTTGTTATCATTTGGATCTGATATATTAAAGTAAAACTTACATAGATATTCTATTTCAAATCTCATAGTCTAGATCTCATTTCTAAAAAGTATCATTAAGCATTCTAGATCTAGCTTAGGGAGATCGTCCGTTTTGCATGGCAAGTTAAAGAGAATCCATAGGTTGCATGCTGTAGATTTCCTTTCCTATTTTAAAAAGATTAAATCTAGAAATCAGTGCATATTTCATTGGATGCACAAACAACAAGCCAAGATCCCAAGGAAAGCTTGCTTTCCTTGGTTCCTTTTCCACTGGTTTAGCTAGTTTTAACTTAGTTTTTTTTTTTTAGTTAAGGTAGTCTGACCCAAAGGTATTCTTAAAGTGATTTTGGGAACATTTTATTCTAACATGCTTGCTGGTTTTTATCAGCTGTAACATAAAGGAATAGAAGCTGCTGTTCGAAAGTGGTTTCGGGAGCGTTCAAATCCCCCTAGGGGTCTCCCCTTTGACTAAAATTTTAAAATTTTGGAAAGTTGTAAGATCTTGGTTTCATCCCATATAATGACCAAGAGGTTTCTGATATTTCAGTTTGCATACATTGTAACCAATAATAATAAATGAAAATCTTTTTCGAGTAGGCTCTTTCGAGCCTACTCCCCATCACCCCATGGGGGATCCGCGTCCGTTTCACTTTTTTGCATTTTTCCCTTTTTTATACTCTAGTTTAGTACTGACATGCAGGATTGTATACTTTGATATAATTTTGTATTATTCCATATTTTAATTTCAAAATTAATCATACTACTTACCCCACGACTTCCCGTTTGATCTGCAAGGGGAAAGAGATGCATGGTAGGACTAATTAGAAAATCGGTGTTGTGTATCTTTGATTCCATTTTCATTAATTGTTTCATTAGTAATAATAAAATAAAACCCTCCTTGATTCCCCAATTGAGGTCCACTTGGACCAAAAGAGGTTCCTGGAGGGTTTTCTTTTTAACAAGAACACGTGTTTTAAAATTTACTAAAAATAACAAAGACTCCAGTGTGTATGCTCTGTACTTGGATGTGGTTCATCCGATCATTCAATATGCATCAAAATCACTTCAGTGACAATAATAATTAGGATTCATTCTCCCCAAATTGACAAACCATCAGGCGAAAGCTCAACGCCTTGATCAAACCATTATAGTGGCAAAATACCCAAAGGAAGCGGGAACTCCTGAAAAGTAACCTTGGGGCACCGATCTCTATTACACCTTTGGGTGCATTATGAAAAACAGTCTTGTAGAAATAATATATCAATGCTATGTGCAATTATGCTAAAAAGAAGCACAGGAAATAGATATTGCTACTAAGAATTCTCACAAGCATACACAAGAAAAATAGAGAGAAGAAAAGAGATTGAATCACATGAATGAAGAGATGAATATTGGTGTGTATCCTTCCATTGAATAATGATGAATAATATTGTACATAAATAGTACATCCCTCATAGGAAAATCCAATTGTATGGAAACAACCGATAAAGCTCAAAAGGCTGACTTACCAAAATATAGCAAAACCCCCATAGGTGGATAAAGCACTTACCAAATCTATCAAGGACCTCACGAGTTGGAAAAAGAATGAGTGAGTTGTCAAGGATATGGAAATAACATGCTAATACTAGAAAATGGAGAAAAACTAATGGAGGATGGGTTGGAAACAAAATCTCCCAGTTTCATAGTTGACTAGCTTTTATCTTATCCATAGAAAAGCAGGAAAAGCAGAAAAAGCAGAAAAAGAAGAATAAAGCAGAATCTACTGTAAAGTCCTGTATACTAATTTTGGATGGTCAAAAGGTGGTCAATATTAACCCATAATTGGAAATAAATCATTCCTAGGATATAGATGACATGTATTGACTTTAAGGTGCAAGTGGATGCCAACTAATTAAGCTAGTGGGTGAATAATTAATCAAATAATGGTTAATTATTTTATCCTAAGTTGTGAGTGGTTTTAATATATTCCTACACCCCCCTATAAGTCTAAATTTATGATGGTATGAAAAAAAATATGGATGCATATAGGGCCCAGCAACAAGGCTATGGTCACCCTTTAACAATTATTATGTCCATAAAAGTGAGGAAAGAGGAAAAACCACATGGGGAAAATCCTCCCTCAAGATAGGACAAGGCACAAAATTTGAAATCATATGTTTTCAACATATCCTTATATTCACTTGAATCAGCTGATTGAACTGCTTCTAGATGGAAGACTTGTTGAAGAAATCATGAACTCCATGATCATGTGCTGGAGTGTAGAACCTGCAAGAAGGAAGAGGAGAGACCTCGTGTATCTCATCATCTGATGAAGTAGGAGAATTATCTGAATGATTATTTCTGTTGTCAAACTCTTATCTGCAAACATAATCTAAAATGGAAAAGAGATATGTGCATACTCCTTCCCAAAGAGTACAAAAGTTAAGACAATTTATTTCACACCCAATTCCCTAAATAGTTGCAAAATTGTGATGTGAATCACATGTCAATCTTCCAATCTGCTATAGCACCTGTATAGATATAATATGAGGATGATAAAAATATGATATATCAGAAACATTAGCATATGGAATAGCAAAGACAAAGGCTTCAGTGGCTCCATGAGGATATAGGGCTAGACTAGAAGAATTATGAACAACTGGGGAAAACTGATAGGTGTAAAAATCTGAATGATGGATGGGCTTAAGATATGAACAAAAAGTGTTTAGAACAGATCCAAACATGTTTAATATCAGTCCAAATATTACTAAGGACATGGATAACCAGCCAATGAAATATAGGAAAGACTTCAAACCATGTAAGATAAATATCACTGCATAAGAGACCAATGAGGAATCAACTAGTGATCTTGGGATTTGTATAGTCCTTGGATTATTTAGAGGTATGGTAGATGGTATGGTTGGTGGTATTATATGTGTCATGAAATTCATATCAGCCTGCAAACAATCTTCTAAATCAGATATACAAGCTTGTGAGGAAGAGCTGCTCAAAAGTAAGTCAATATCTAGTGAAAAATCACAATTTTTGGGAGATGAATCTAGTAGACTGAGAGGAGGATCCTCAAAGAAAGGTTCTGATATTTATGATTCTGATATATCAAAGAATAAATCTATATCAGAGACATGAGAAAATTAGAGAACTCTGGCACTCAAAGCATAAGTTATATCACCTTGGAACTGCGCAGTATGACATTGTTTTGAGGAATCAGCAGGCTTCTCTAGTTCATCTGGAACTCCGATCTTGTGCTTTTCAAGAAGATGAGACATGATGTCCATATTCTTCTTGAAAAACTTCTTCTCTGAATGAAAAACCTTGCTACAATAAGAACACTTGGATTTTCTCCCTTTCTTCTTAACTTTCTTCATTAAATCTTCGTATGAATCTTCATCTTCAATTTCTGACTTTGGCTTCTTCACAATTTGCTTCTCTTTTGATTTGAATTTCTTTCTTCCTTGAACCAAGAGAGCATGATCCTTTCCCTTTGAATAATTAAGGACACCCATATGGATCAATTTATCTTTCTCCTTTGTTAGTGAATCAAGAAAAGAATTTAAAGAAGGCATTTTCCACTTAGGAACAACAAGCCTAGTTGCATCAAAGGTAGACACAAAAACTAAGTAATTAGGACCCAATTTTGAAAGAATGAAAAGGATTAATTAATCATCTGCTTTATTAATCCCACATTGCTTGAGCATTAGAACAAGTGACTTGAACTTGGTGAAGAAACCCTCAAGAGATTCAAAATTGCTTGGACTCAGTGAGAATAACTCAATCTCCAATTGATGCGCTCTTAGCTCATCTTGAACTCCAAAGAGAGACCCCAATTGAGTCCATACTTGGTTTGGAGTGGTCAAACCATCTAGATGAAACATTAGATCAGGAGAAATAGAGAGGCAAAGCAATTCATAGGTTTCATCCAACCTATTATGCCACTTAGCTTTCTTAATCACAGCATTGGGCTCATTCTCCAAAGCTAGTGTAACTCTGTATAATCCTCTACTGCGCAATAGAATGGAGATTTTGGCTTTCCATTCGTGGTATTTGAAGGAATTAAGAATTATAGCTGATGAATAATCCATATTTCTGAATTGATGTGCTCAATAATAAAATCTCTGCAACCTGCTAAACAAACTAGGAGAAAATCTTGTAAGCTAGACAAGCTCTTCTTCAGAGAGGGATAGGAGACTGGAAGCGCTCCTCAACTCTGTAGAAATTGATCAAACTTGTAGCTCTGATACCATGTAGAAATAATATATCAATTCTATGTGCAATTATGCTAAAAAGAAGCACAAGAAATAGATCTTGCTACTAAGAATTCTCACAAGCATAAACAGGAAAAATAGAGAGAAGAAAAGAGATTGAATCACATGAATGAAGAGATGAATATTGGTGTGTATCCTTCCATTTAATAATGATGAATAATAGTGTACATAAATATTACATCCCTCATAGGAAAATAGAATTGTATGGAAACAACTCATAAAGCTCAAAATGCCGACTTACCAAAATATAGCAAAACCCCCATAGGTGGATAAAGCACTTACCAAATCTATTAAGGACCTCATGAGTTGAAAAAATCATGAGTGATTTGTCAAGGAGATGGAAATAAAATTCTAATCATAGAAAATGGAGAAAAAATAATGGAGGATGGGTTGGAAACAAAAGCTCCCAGTTTCCTAGTTGACTAGCTTTTATCTTATCCATAGAAAAGTAGGAAAAGCAAAAAAAGAAGAATAAAGAAGAATCTGCTGTAAATTCCTGTATGCTAATTCTGGATGGTCAAAAGGTGGTCAAGATTAACCCATAATTGGAAATAAATCATTCCTAGGATATAGATGGAATTTATTGACTTTAAGATGCAAGTGGATGCCAACTAATTAAGCTAGTGGGTGAATAATTAATCAAATAATGGTTAATTATTTTATCCTAAGTTGTGAGTGGGTTTAATATATTCCTAAACCCCCCTATATGTCTGAATTTATGATGGTATGAAAAAAAATATGGATGCATATGGATGCATATAGGGCCCAACAACAAGGCTATGGTCACCCTTTAACAATTATTATGTCCAGAAAAGTGAGGAAAGAGGCAAAACCACATGGGGAAAATCCTCCCTCAAGATAGGACAAGGCACAAAATTTGAAATTATATGTTTTCAACATATCCTTATATTCACTTGAATTAGCTGATTTAACTGCTTCTGGATGGAAGACTTGTTGAAGAAATCATGAACTCCATGATCATGTGTTGGAGTGTAGAACCTGCAAGAAGGAAGAGGAGAGACTCTGTGTATATCATCATCTGATGAAGTAGGAGAATTATCTGAATGATTCTTGCTGCTATAAAACTCTGATATGCAAACATAATCTGAAATGGAAAATATATCTGTGCATACTCCTTCCCAAAGAGTACAAAAGTTAAGACAATTTATTTCACACCCAATTCCCTGAATAGTTGCAAAATTGTGATGTGAATCACATGTCAATATTCCAATATTCTGTAGCACCTATATAGATCTAATATGAGTCTGATAAAACTATGATATATCAGAAACATTAGCATATGGAATAGTAAATACAAAGGCTTCAGTGGCTCCATGAGGATAGAGGGCTAGACTAGGAAAATTATGAACAACTGGGGAAAACTGATAGGTGTAAAAATATGAATGATGGATGGGCTTAAGATCTGAACAACAAGTGTTTAGAACAGATACAAACATGTTTAATATCAGTCCAAATATTACTAAGTAAATGGATAACCATCCAATGAAATATAGGAAAGACTTCAAACCATGTAAGATAAATATCACTGCATAAGAGACCAATGAGGAATCAACTAGTGATATTTGGATTTGTATAGTCTTTGGATTATTCGGAGGTATGGTAGATGGTATGGTATATGGTATGGATGGTGGTATTATATGTGTTATTAAATGCATATCAGTCTACAAACAATCTTCTAAATCATATATACAATCTTGTGAGGAAGAGCTGCTCAAAGGTAAGTCAATATCTAGCGAAAAATCACAATTTTTGGGAGATGAATCTAGTGGACTGAGAGGAGGATCATCAAAGAAAGGTTCTGATATTTCTGATTCTGATATATCAGAGAATAAATCTATATCAGAGACATGAGAAAAGGAGAGAACCCTGGCACTCAAAGCATAAGTTATATCACCTTGGAACTACGCAGTATGACATTGTTCTGAGGAATTAGAAATCTTCTCTAGTTCATCTGGAACTTCGATCTTGTGCTTCTCAAGAAGTTGAGACATGATTTCCATATTCTTATTGAAACACTTCTTCTCTGAATGAAAACCCTTGCTGCAATAAGAACATTTGGATGTGCTCCCTTTCTTCTTAACTTTCTTCATTAAATCTTCGTATGAATCTTCATCTTCAATTTCTGACTTTGGCTTCTTCACAATTTGCTTCTCTTTTGATTTGAATTTCTTGCTTCCTTGAACCAAGAGAGAATGATCCTTGCCCTTTGAAGAATTAAGGACACCCATATGGATCAATTTATCTTTCTCCTTTGTTATTGAATCAAGAAAAGAATTTAAAGAAGGCATTTTCCACTTAGGAATAGTAAGCCTAGTTGCATGAAAGGTAGACACAAAAATTGAGTAATCAGAACCCAATTTTGAAAGAATGGAAAGGATTAATTGATAATCTACTTTATACATCCCACATTTCTTGATAATTATAACAAGTGAATTAAACTTGGTGAAGAAACCCTGAAGAGATTCAAAATTGCTTGGACTCAGTGAGAATAACTCAATCTCCAATTGATGCACTCTTAGCTCATCTTGAACTCCAAAGAGAAACTCCAATTAAATCCATAATTGGTTTGGAGTGGTCAAACCATCTAGATGAAAGATTATATCAGGAGAAATAGAGAGGAAAAGCAATCCATAGGCTTCATCCAACCTATTATGCCACTTAGCTTTATCAATCACAGCATTGGGCTCATTCTCCAAAGCTAGTGTAACTCTGTATAATCCTCTACTCCGCAATAGAATGGAGATTTTGGCTTTCCATTCGTGGTAGTTGAAGGAAGTAAGAATTATATCCGATGAACAATCCATATTTCTGAATTGATGTGCTCAAGAATAAAATCTCTGCAACCTGCAAAACAAACTAGGAGAAAATCTTGTAAGCTAGACAAACTCTTCTTCAGAGAGGGATAGGAGACTGGAAGCGCTCCTCAACTCTATAGAACTTGATAAACCTTGTAGCTCTGATACCATGTAGAAATAATAGATCAATGATATGTTCAATTATGCTAAAAAGAAGCATAGGAAATAGATCTTTCTACTAAGAATTCTCACAAGCATACACAGGAAAAATAGAGAGAAGAAAAGAGACTGAATCACATGAATGAAGAGGTGAATATTGGTGTGTATCCTTAAATTTAATAATGATGAATAATAGTGTACATAAATAGTACATCCCTCATGGGAAAATAGAATTGTGTGGAAACAACTCATAAAGCTCAAAAGGTTGACTTACCAAAATATAGCAAAACCCCCATAGGTGGATAAAGCACTTACCAAATCTATCAAGGACCTCACGAGTTGGAAAAAGCATGAGTGAGTTCTCAAGGAGATGGAAATAACATGATAATCCTAGAAAATGGAGAAAAAATAATGGAGGATGGGTTGGAAACAAAGGCTCCCAGTTTCTTAGTTGACTAGCTTTTATCTTATCCATAGAAAAGCAAGAAAAGCAGAAAAAGCAGAATAAAGCAGAATCTGCTGTAAAGTCCTGTATACTAATTCTGGATGGTCAAAAGGTGGTCAATATTAACCCATAATTGGAAATAAATCATTCCTAGGATATAGACTTTAAAGTGCAAGTGGATGCCAACTAATTAAGATAGTGGGTGAATAATTAATCAAATAATGATTAATTATTTTATCCTACATTGTGAGTGGGTTTAATATATTCCTACAAGTCTCAGAGACTCCATTCAGACCACATATTCCTTGCGGGTAACCATGATGGTTTAGTTTTGCACATACTTTAAGTACCCCCTGGGTATATCTGGAGTCCCCTCACCTAAGTTAAATTACTGATATTATTACCTTAATTTAAAATTAACCAAGATACAATTACACAACATTCATTCCAGCACTTGCAAGCACTCTTAATTGTTTTTCTACTTCATTTTCAAGGAACTGGTCAACTGTTTATTTCTTTCAATTTATATGTGATTGGGTGTCATTTTCGTGCTTACTTGTGATTATCTCATCATGTTATTTGTTGTTTACAATTGTTAACTCGAAACTCCTAAAATAATTACTCTTTAATATCATCATCATACTAAATAATTTTGCCTTAGTAACTTAAAAGGGTCTACCCCCCTTGGCTTTGTTAGTAGTTGAGCCTAAACAAAGGAGTCAAGAACAAGGTGACGACCTTGACTCAAGACTTGCCCCCAAGGACATAGCGACTGGCTTGAAGATTTATGCCACGTAACCCAGGTGTGTGAAATGTGGCAACACTTTTTGGCGCTGTTGTTGGGGATAAATATTTTTATTCCCAGGTACGACTTAGCTTAACTTTTTTTCTAAAAAACTAAAAAGATGTAATTTTTTATTATTGATATTGTCTTTAAAAAACATAAAAAAAAAATCAATCCATCTAGACACTCCACTATCTAACATCCCTTCAAGATTTTCTAACCGAAGAAACTGCCGACAATTATTCAATCCTCTCCCTGATCCCGAAAGGTTTATTAGAGAAAGATTGAATAGGAAGACTTCTCGTAGAAACTTTGAATATTTAGGAGACCAATCCCTCTCAGATATCCATCACATATTTGTAGAGAGTCATGTTCACCAATCTCAAGAAATGACGAAATTATTCAAACCCCTTGACTTTTCTCAAATAGCAGGTGCTACCCATGCCATTCCAAAAGATGCTATCAATAAGATCCCCATATTTCATGGCAATAATGTCATCACTGCCAAGTCTCACCTTCAAAAGTTTGAAAAGAACCTGGTCAGTTATTGCAATGATGCTTCCCATGACCATGACGATGTCAAAATGAAGCTCTTTGCTTTATCCTTAGAAGATGATGCTGAAGAGTGGTACCTCAACCTAGATGATGATTCATATAAAAATATTAGTGAATTCCAAGATGGTTTTAGGAAGAAGTGGGGAGAAAAGAAGGAACCAAGACATTTTCTTGTTGCCCTTTATAGCATAAAGAAGATGGAGAATGAAACCATAGATGAATTTAACACTAAATTTAGGCGTGTGGGTGCGAACCTTCCTAGAGACATCAAGACAAAAAATTCCTCTATCCTCATATCCTACATTGAATCCTTCACCGGTGACTTAAGATACCAGTTGAGAGATAAAGAACCAATCGATATGAAAACTTCCCAGGAATTATCCGAGAAAATAGAAAAGAATATGCAATCTTCAGGAAAGTCCAACATTCCAGGTTGCACTAGGGGAAACAATTCCTGCAACAAAGAGACCAAGGGTAAAGCCCTTGAATCGGAAGAAAAGGGAGCCTTTAAAGATCCCATGAAAAAGGTAACAAACATGATAAAAGACTTGGTTACTAGTCAAAACCAACTTATGGAAAATCAGTTCGCACAACTAAATCATATGCACAATAGAATAATCACAATGGAAAGAAGTAATGGACCTAGGAACTTTCATCCTAAACAGAATTAGATGTATCAAAATCAATTTCCTCAACAAGAGCCTAGGATTCCAAACCAGTTAGACTCATCTAACATGGTAGAAGAAGTAATTCCATGGTGTAGACCCTCTAAACAATTCCACCAAGAAAGCACTTGTTATGTTGCAAATCAAGTCATGGAACATGGACTTCCCCAGGTCAGTAGTCAAGAAATAAATTCAAGCAAGCCTGATCATATATACATGGTAGGCTAGGACTACCCTTTGTCACCAGCTAAACAGTACAAACCTAAGGATGAAACCATTGAAGAATATTATAGTGAAACTTATGATGAAAACTGTAATGTACATGGTGGGACTCCTATGTGTTCTCCATATAACGATGGTATTCTGGAAGGTTTATTGCCTTGTGACCTTTTCTGTGAAGAAGATGAGTATGAAAATGAGGGCAAGTATAACTTGGAGAATGATACAAGTGATGAAGAATCCCTTAACTCTGACAAAGATGTTGATGAGGAGTCTTGGACATTCATGGAAAATCGAGTCTATTACATGAATAAAGAGGAAAATAATGAACCAAAAACTTTTGATGGTTTTGTTGATTTTTCTGTCTATGGCATATCTAAAGGAGAGAGCATGGACCATGTGGCCTTGGGAAACTTTGATATGGAAAAGGAGCATGCAGTTTATCCATATGATCAGTCTAAGCCATATATCAGTATCAATAATGAAGAAAAAGAGAACTTGATATCAGCAATGGGGAATCCATCACATCTGACATAGATGGTGGTGATGACTATTGGGATTTTTGTGGATATCTTATTAAGAATCCTATATATGCTATATCCAGCAAGGGTAGTGTCTATTTAGAAATTTTTGGAAGTCCAATTTACTATATTTCCACCGAGGGAAGCCTGGATCTGGAGACCTAGGAAAATCCTAGTATTGAAGAGGAGCATTCAAAAATCTTATATAATCATTTAGATTCATATCATTCAGATCCATACAAATGTATCAATAATGAATACATTGAGAAGTAGTGTTGTGAAACGACAAATGTCATGTAGTCAGTGGAATATCAATCTCAACTATCATCTTCACATATGGAGTTTCCTTATGATTTGGAGCCACTTGGGGCTTATACAATGAGTTATCATCCGATAAGCCTTGATGATAAGTATGATGGTGTAGTCAATCTACCTCATCACTTTGATTTTTATATCAACCCTATCCAGTAATGGATAGAAGCATCCTGCACAAGCACTTACCAGTTTGGGAGGAAGTTTGATGACATTATTCATGCCTATAATTTCCCATCCATCCCGCCCCTTCTGGATCATCATGCAGGTTTGCATTTTCTGAATAAGGTATCCTTACTTTGGCTAGTAACCAAAGACAAGGAAAACAAATTTATGTTAATAAAATGATTAGGTGGTTACATTGGATTTTTTATTACACTTAACCTTTTTATATCATACTTAGAGTAGGAAAATAAGCTCCTAAAAGAGAGCATTTACTTTCTGCATTTATGTTTTGTACTTAGCTATAATATTTTTTTTTTCATTAGTTAATTACATTTATTTTGTTTAAATAAATCAGCTTAATGGTTCATTTGGTTTTTATATAAAGCTTGTGCTACTGAGGTTTTCTTGTCAAGTTGAGATGTTTTTACAGGGTATATAAACCAGAGATTTTGGTGTTCTTGTATCCTCTCCTTACCTTAAAGATCGAAAAGAGCACACGTCCCATAGTTGGAGCTAGAATTTTACCACCTAAGTTGTACTTAGTGGTTTTTTATCAAGTGAGCCTGGTGAACTGGATAAGGATAACTTGTTTGAACTTGTTGAGGCCTGGAAAATCGCAGGTAACAACAGTTAGGGATTCTCCCCAGTAAACGTTCCCAACTAGCCCATTACTTTTTGGTATGGGGAATCCGTCCGGTTTATGGTCCGGTTATCGTAGGTCAAGTAACAAAATAAATGTTTTACCGGTTACAGCACGGTCCACCGTGTATATTTTAGTTTTTTATGTTTAAGTATGATGTGCAAATGCCTATCTAAAAATGCAGATTGATAGAGAATACAAGGAGTGGTCACAATGTGAAGCGCAGGTTCTTACCTCTCATCTTAACTCTCTCGCATCTAAATCACACACATCAAGAAACTAAAACTAAATATCTAACCTATCCCTAGGGAGAAAGATTATCATCTATCAATGAGTAATGTATTTTTGCTCATGCATTAAGAAAAATCACAGATAGTTGTTACTTGTTTCAAAACACATGAAAATCAATAGATATATGAACAACAAGATAGCTCATTGCATTACTCATAGTGGAAATTTCATAGAATAAAATAGAGTGCATTCATAACAAGAACATAGGCTCAAAGAGTAGAATGATCTCACAATTAATGGACACAAGCTGCAAATGAAATAGTTCACATTCAACAGATCCATAGCACAACATTTGAAAAATCCCACCAAGCTTTCTCCAATAGGAAACTTGTAATTCTTTATTGCAAAAGGAAATAGTTCTTCTTACAACATACTCTCACAAATATATCTAGGAAAAAATCCTTTCTCTACATCTAACTCTCCTATACTTATACAAAACAACAAAACCTTTGGGCTACCCCTTATGACCTTTGGGCTCCCCCCCCCAACCGTTCATTCTCACAATTTTTTCCTTTAGTGAGTGTTGTACAATACATTACATTAAATTAAAATTTAATATCACTTTTTATAAAGAGGGCCCTACTTGATTATCGATGAACTTTTCTCAAGCCTGGGCCTCTGCTGCTATTGGTTATGCTCAGTAATATGTTGGTCCCTTTTTAGATCTTGTTGAGCTTAGAACTCCACTTTCTTCTTCTTTTCTCTATCTCTGCTTCTTCATTCTTCATCCACCTTCTTCCTTGCTACCTTCCTTTTAGACATATCCTCTTTGCAGTAGAAATCATTATGTCATAAACACAGCCTATTCTTATACCACTAGCGTTTGCAAAATAACATAAACTATATCAAAACATACATCCTATAAAATGAACTATCAACAATATTAATGCATGAAAAGAAAAATGATAATACAAAGAAAATCCTGCAAGTTCGTATCTTGAAATCTGCTAAAATCACAAGCTCGAAAAACAGACTCTTTTATCTCAATCCAGGTAGCATCTGGACTAACTCGAAATCCTCTAAAGAAATCATGAATCACAGCAATGTAACCGCCAATCCTCAAAACAACGAACCGTGACTGCGCTCTTCATCTCAGAAAAAAACTTGACTTGACCAAACACAATGAAACAACTCCACCATCATAAAATACAGTAAAAGCACATAAGGCGGGAAAAACCCTCTCGGCGAGCAGAACTACTTAAGCAATGTTAGAAAACAAAACTCACATCGGCAAGCAGAAGCACTATACACTGGATGGTCAGTTCACTAAGGAGCCGCAATGGTGGAATAAATATATACTAAGGGTTCCACAACAATAGAAAACATTGACAATCGGAGGCTCAAAGGTGCCGCCATGTCGGAAACACAAGGACTAGTCCTTCGATCAATCGTCAACACCATTTCAATGGCGAAAACAAATCATCGAAAAAAAAAAACCACAGAATCGACTAGGATAAAGACTATTCGTCGAAAAAATCTTTGTTTGCTTTCCTAAATGGTGACAACGCAAAAGACTAATGCTACGACTGTCAAAAAACAGAAAATGCCGAAAGTCAAAAAGTAAAAGTTTTTTTTTGAAAAATAACACAAAGGAGATACAATCCCATCGGCAAAAACATGACTGTCCATCGGGACGTTCATTCTTTACCTTCCGCAATGGCAGTTGCATTGAGAACTACTGCCCTGATTCACTTGTTCAAACGACTTTCGACAGCGATCATCGAAAAACCCAAAAAACATTAAGTACTCAAAAGACTTTTGGGTGGGCAGCGATAAAACCAAACCGTTGAAAATTCAAAGAAAATTTAAGTGTTCGAGAGACTTTAAAGTTTTACAGTGGTAAAATTAGTTCGTTTCATCTCCGAAATAGTGACAACATAGAGAACTAGTGTCCCGACTCAAACATAAATAAACTTTCGACAGCGAAAAAAAATCATCTAAAGCAAATCAAAGTGAAGAGTTCAAATAAAACCAAGGCTCCACGGTTTCCATGGTGTCGGCAAAAAATAACGATAGTATTAGATCATTCGACCCTCAAAAAAAATAAAAAATAATAGACTGATCTTCCGACAATCAACTTCTCAAGCAGAGAAAAATGGACTTCTAGGAAAGGTTTAAAAAGTTTAAACAAACTTGGGCTAGATAAAATCAAAAGGAGGGTCCAAATTTTTTTAGAAATTTGGGAAAGTAGTTGCGGCTGCAACAATTGGCGACTACCTGGTGAACCCAGATCTCTGGACAATTTATTCCTTAAGTAACAAACTGTCTGATAATAAAATCAACATGTTGAATTCTTCTAGATGTCTGGATTTCTCAAATGGAAAATGTATGTACTTTTAATCATTGATGATAGTCCAATTTAGGAAAATGGAAACCAAGATTTAAATTCTAGATAACTCTTTTAAGGCCAGGAATATGAGTTTCATTTTTTACCTCTGTCTTCGGGTAGCTCCCAACTTGGACACCACGGGATTGTAACATATGGTAAACAGAAATATTCGTTTGTTCCTCATTCCCATGCCATTTTGCACTTTTGTGATTTTGGAATTTTTGTCCTTTTTTAGTCTTCTTGCATGCCTTTCTTTCTGAATTTTTTATTCATGCTCCTCTATCGATATTTTCCTTTTGTGTGAGAGATGTATTTAATTTTCAGCTAACGGACGGAGAAGAACTTTGGCAATTTTGTACTCGTATGCTTCAGTACTTCATTTTGATACCTATTGCTTTCTTAGGATATTTTCACTCTTATTTTCCTTTTGTATTTCAATTCTTGCCATGGGATCGTTTATATATAATATACTGTTTACCCTGCTTCCTTTACATGGGTCTTTTGTTGTCACCCCCTAAGATATTTTTAAATGTGAGATGGATGGAGCACCAAAATAGTATTCCTGACCTTTTGATCCTGAGTTATTTTACAAGGATTAAGTAGGACTTCAATGTGTTCATATCCATTTAGGAAAACTGCTAAACTAGAAGAATTCTTTCAGATAAATCAATAATACACAGTCTTATAATCAAGGATTTTGGTTAATCCAAAATTCTGATGCTCTCCATGAAACCAAAAGTGTGCTTCTTTTATTGAAATCAATCGAAATCTAACTAAAAACAAATAGAAATAAAATAAATAAAAAATAAACAACCAAAAGAGTTTATTTATGTACAAGATAAAAACAACAAACAGGAAAAATAATTTTTGAGAACTAAACCATTAACTGGTAAGTTCTCTTCCCACCCCTGTAAATCTTGCAACTTGTAGGTTGAGGGGCCAAGCTTTGCTGCAATTTGAAAAGGGCCTACCCATAACTGTTGAAACTTCATGTGTTTCTCCTTTTCATCATGTGGGTGATCCCACTTAAGAACCATATCTCCCACTTCAAATTCCTTTCTTCCAGCTTTATACTTATCAAACCACTGTTTCACTACTTCCTGTTGATGCTTAAAACGTTCTTTGGCTCTAGACATAGAATCTTCTGCCTTCAAAAGACTATAGATTCTAATCTATAGGATTTCGTTATCTGTGCCTATAGACTCCTAATCTATTATGGAAGATGGTACCATAATGTTAGGAGGCAGAATAGCTTCTTTTCCATAAACACGAGTACATGGTGACACACCTAAGTAATTCTTGGGATTGACCCTATTAGCCCAAAGAGCATTCGATAATGCTAAATTCCAACTTCTCTAGTTTTATATCACAGTCCTTTTTAAGATCCTAATCAGATTCTTGTTTGTAGATTCTGCCAAACCATTTCCTTGTGGGTAATAGTTCGTAGAATAATGCAACTTGATTCCTCTTTCATGAGAAAATGCAGTTAATCTAATAGAAGAAAAATAAGTAGCATTATCAAAAACCAGGGAAATTGGAACCCCAAACCTGGTCAAAATATGATCTTGCAAGAAATCCATGACTGCATCTTCATTTACTTTACGTAACTGAATGGCCTCGACCCATCTAGTGAAGTAGTCAGTTTTCGTCAGAATGTATTTGTGCTACAAGGAAGAATTTGGTTTTATCTCTCCAATGATATCAATCCCCCATTGCTCGAATGGTTATGTTATTATCACAGGCTTCAATGGTCCTGCTGCTTTGGCTTGTCTTCCCCCACACCTCTGGAAGATATCACACTTTCTCGCATGGGTGTGCGTGTCCTTAAACAGTGTGGGCCAATAGTATCCGGCTCTGAGAATCTTGTGGGCTGTCGTATCTCCAAAAAAATGACCTCCAGTAGGCCCATCATGTAACTCTGTTATGACCTTTTTTGCATCGTTTTTCTCTAAGCATCTGAGAAGGATTCCATCATAATTTATTCTGAATAATATTCCATCAATGATCTGATATGTAGCGGATTTAAGGTGCAACGCTCTTCATTGTTTGGAATTCCAATGTTTTGGCAACAATCCTTCCTGAAGGTAATGAACAAGGTCTCGGTACCAGGAATCTGGAGTGGTGAAAAGAGAACACACATCCATCATATGTAACTCAACTTCATTTTCCCAATTGTTTTCTTCATTGCATTTACCTTTAGCCATTAGTTTGCACAATCCATACCCCTTTACTATAAATGCTGGTTTGAATTCAAGATCATATTCTTATAAAGTTGTTACCTAGTTACCTCTTCTTTCTCTGAATTCCTTTTGTACAAAAAGAGACCTGACAGCTGGGCGTGGAACTATAACCTTAGTCCGATTCTTAAGTATGTATGGCCTAAATTGTTTTACCACTTTAAAGACTGCATCGGATTGTTTATCCATAGTTGGGTAATTCAATTCAGCTCCCTGTAGGCCAGTGCTCATAAATGATATGGGGTACTCATCTCCCCCATCTTCCTTATGTGTAAGCATCGTTGTCAATGAATCATCAGACGTGAAAGTGTACAAAATAAAATCTTTTTCAAAATTTGGACTTTTAAGAGATGGTGCATGTGCAATAGATGTATTTATCTTAGCGAATGCATTCTTCTCCACATCAGTCCATTTGAATTGTAGACTTTGTTTCACCATTTGCTACAAAGGTTTGACAATCTAGGAAAAATCTGTTACAAACCTTCGCAAAAAATTAATTGTCCCCATGAAAGATTGCATACCTTTTTTGTTATGGGGTAAAGGGATCTGTTCGATGGCTTTAATCCTTTCTGGGTCTATGGAGATCCCCTTTTTAGAAACAACGTGACCCAATAGCTTTCCTTCTATAACTGCAAACACACATTTCCTTGGATTCAGTGAGATTCCATATTTTTGACAATCCTTGAAAATTTGTTTTAGATGGAATGTGTGTTCTTCTCTCTTCTTTGAAAATATCATGACATCATCGAGATATACTACAACACTACAGCCAATCAGACCGTAGAAAGCTATATCCACAGCCCTCTGGAAAGTAGCTCCAGCATTGATGAGTCCAAATGACATTCTTATATAAGCAAAAGTTCCCCACTTTGTTGTGAATGTAGTTTTAAGTCTGTCCTCTTCAGCTACTAATACTTTATTATAGCTAGAGAATCCATCTAATAATGAAAATAACTCAGAACCTGAGACCATCTACAATATTTGTTCCATGGGTGGGACTGGATAGTTATCTTTATTCGAAGCACGATTTAGGTTTTTGAAATCTACACATAGTCTAATTTCTCCAAATTTCTTCCTCACTGGCACCAAATTCAAATCCCATTCCGAGTGTCTAACTTTGAATATAATTTTGGAATCCAATAATTTTTTCACTTCACTCTGAATTAAAGGCTCTAGTTTTGGATGCATTTTTCTCAAAGGCTGTTGATAAGGCTTGACTCTAGATCTAATAGGGATGACATGTTGTATAATCTTTGTGTCATATGTCTTAAGCTCTTCATATGTCCAGGAAAACACATATTTGTATTGTTTGAACAAACTAACAAACTTATTTCTTTCACCAGGAGAGCAACACTTTCCCAAATTTACATATTTGGGTTCAACTTCAGTTCCTAAATTTATCAGCTCGAATTGTAAAAACGAGCTATGAGTCTTGACATTTGCTGGTCTTCTGAACTTATTGTCTAAATCAAACATCCGCTCTAAGGTCCTGACCCCTTCAGGAATAAAGTTGTCAAATTTTAACTCAGCTTGCTTTTCTTCATCATCGATAATTTCCCCTTTGAAAGTCTCATCATTCGTCATACATTCCAGGATTTGTTGATCATCATCAAAAACCCGTAAATTCGTGAGCATGTCTGGAACCAAAGGCCTAAAAAGTAATTCAATAGAACATCTATTATTAGAAGGTACAATCCTTGCAAGTAAGGTATCTAACAAGTCAGTTACTGCATTATTTAGTCTAGGGATGGATCCAATATTAAATGCATAAATTTTTTAATCAAATCCCACACTTCATTCTGGTAAGCTTTTAAATGAGGTGAAATGAAATGTATCTGATTTCGAATTTGCTTTACAAATATTTTAGAATCCCCATACACTTTCAGATTTTATACTTTTAATTCAATTGCTTTTCTTAGTCCCTAAACTAATGCTTCATATTTGGCTATATTATTGGTACATTCAAACTCTAATCTACATGAAATAAAATGTTTATTTTTCTTTGGATCAATCAGGACACAGCCGGCTCCTGATCCTTTCAATGTTTTAGATCCATAAAAAAAAAGTGTCCAAAAACTATCTACTTCTACTGTACTTGAATCAAAGAATACATTTGAAACTAAGTCTACTATTTTACAATCAATCTCATTAACCCATGAAAATAGAAGGAGATCGGGCTGGGTGTTTGGTGTACCGATGGCTTCTTCCACTTGGTAGTTTCCCGGTTCTAGTTCAATAAAGTAGTTTCCCAATACAGAACTCATTGGTTCATTATTATTTTCCAACTGAGTAAAATTGTGCTTCATGTGGGGCTCTATTAATACTTTTATTTGATTGGGACCTCCCTTATAAGGAAACCAGAGATGTGACCAATCTGATGCAAAATATCCATTTAGCTTTGATGACCAATCCTGACTCAAAACAAGTCCATAAGCCTCAGGTATTTCTACTACTACAATATTGATGAACTGGCATACCTTTTCATTTGAACATAATCGAATCAAAACATCCTCCATTTCCCCAATTACCTTCACAGTTGTTCTGTCTAACTGAATAACCTACCAGGTAGATGGTTTAGGTTTCCCATTTATCTTCTTGCAGACTGAAAGTGGCATAACATTGACTGATGCCCCTGAGTCTAGTAAACAATTGTGCATGTTATGGTTGAAAATTTCAAAAGTTAGGAAAAATGGTGGGGTTTTGTATTTATACTTACCTCCCACACTTGCTTCACCAATTTCTTCTTCTTCAGGTTGGTTGTCAGTGGGGATTTTTTCCTCTGGTACTTCAAGTGTTTTTAACAATTTTTCTTTCTGTTGAGGCACGTTACACATTTCAAACAACGAAATATTTGCCTTGGCCCTTTTAATATATTCCACAATATTATACTCCATCTTATGTTCTTCGACATTATTTTTTACATTATCAATCTTTTCTTCAATGGGCTTAATAGGCATGTTGATTTTCTTTGTATTTTGACTTGTAATGGTGAATGCAGGTACTTTATCAGCTGTGGTGCTCTTCTAAATTTTCTTTACATTCTCTTGAAGTCTCTTAATTTTTGGAAGTATTGAATTGTCTTTATTTAACAAACCTTGACTCCTTATTGTCACATTTGTTTCTGATGTTTCTTCCTATTTCAATGAACCTTCCTCATTTGTATCAAAAAGTGAGACACGGTCCTATAAAACTAAAGAATCCTCTTCTTGTTTTTCTATGGGTTGGTTATTTTTTTCTTCCTGCTTATCATCTTCTATTAGTTTGCCTTTTCTTTTTCCAAATCTATCACTCTATTGGATATTTTCTGCATCATTTTCAACATTCCTTCAAAGTCATGTGATTTCTCATCCTTAGGCTTAGCGAGTAATAAAGCTTTCTTGCCAAAAGTTTTTTCTCCCGACTGTTTAGGATAATCTTCTATGCTCTCTTTTTCAACCTCTACTCTCTCAGCTTATTCATAAGTTTTTTGACAATGTAGGCTTGACTAACATCTTGGAAAACATGGCCAATTCAGGCCCTAGAGCTGAAGTATAATATTCAATCAGAACTTTATCAAAGGACTTATTAGTTGCAGATTTTTTTTTAAGATAAGCAGCAAACCTTTGAGTGAAACTATGCACTTTTTCTTTTCTTTCTTTATTTAAAGCACATAACCCTTTCATTAGAGCTGCATGAGTTTTATGGACAACATATTTACTTCTAAATATTCTTTCAAATGTGTCCTAGTCTGTGATTGAATTTGCAGGCAAACCAAAATACCATGAAGCTGCTACTCCTTTCAGGGTATGTGGAAACAATCTACAGACTACATATTCATGTTCTCCATCCCGTAGTCCTTCTATAGCCAAGTAAAAGCTTTGCAAATGATCATCTACCAAAATATTTTCACTTGGGTCAAACTTAGGCAACATTTTCTCAAAAGCCTGAGGTAAGTCATGCAAAGGAGGTTCCAGGTGCAAAGGTGACCTAGCCTTCCAAGCAGGTGGTGGATTTGGTGGTTTGGGTGGCTGATTTGCGTTTACATTTTCCATGATTTTAAGTGGAGAGTGAGGTGGTGAATGAAAAGGGGTATGAACATGTGAACAATAAGGTGTATCTGGGTCCAACTGATTCAAAGGCTGAACAACTTCCTGTAAGGTTGTTTCTGCCAGTTCTTCAAAATCTCCAACCAACACTGCGTCTTCCAATATAGGGTGGTCTTTCTTCCAATATTCTCTTCTGGGTAAGGCAGGGATAATCGATAATCCTCTGATCTTCTTCGCATAAGCCCTAGTAATTCTTCTCAAACCATCAACTACTTCGTTATCGACAGGATACAAAAACTCTTTACCCTTCTCTTCAGGAATTGGATTGGGAAACAAACTGCTTTCAGAACTGTCATAGGTGGAATAATCTCAAGAAAATGGGTTTCCTCAACCAGCCATGCACTAGCATCCCTCCTTATAGCGCCAAAAAATGTTGAGGCTTAGAAAATTGCTAGTAACAACAATTAGGGATTTTCTGCGGTAAACCTTCCCAACTAACCTGTTACTGTTTGGTATGGGGAGTCCGTCCGGTTTACGGTCCGACTATGGTAGGTCAAGTAACAAAATAAATTTTTTACCGGTTATGGCCCAGTCCACCATGTATCTTTTAGTTTTTTATGTTTAAGTATGATGTGTAAGTTCCTATATAAAAATGCAGATTGATAGAGAATATGAGGAGCGACCACAATGTGAAGTGTAGGTTCTTACCTCTCATCTTAACTCTCTCGCATCTAAATCACACACAGCAAGAAACTAAAACTAAATATCTAACCTATCCCTAGGGAGCAAGACTATCATCTATCAATGAGTAATGTATTTATGTGCATGCATTAAGAAAAATCATAGACAGTTGTTACTTATTTCAAAACACATGAACATTAATAGATATATGAACAACAAGATAGCTCATTGTTTATGAAAAGCCTTCATTACTCATAGTGGAAATTTCATAGAATAAACTAGAGTGCATTCATAACAAGAACATAGGTTCAAAGAGTTAGAATGATCTCACAGTTAATGGACATAAGCTAAAAATGAAATAGTTCACATTCAATAGATCCATAGCACAACATTCGAAAAATTCCACCAAGCTTTCTCCAACAGGAAACTTGTAATTCTTTATTGCAAAAGGAAATAGTTCTTCTTATAACATACTCTCACAAATCTATTTGGGAAAAATTCATTTCTTTACATATAACTCTCCTATACTTATACAAAACAGCAAAACCTTTGGGCTTCCCCCCCAACCGTTCATTCTCACAATTTTGTCTTTTAGTGAGTGTCGTACAATACGTTACATTAAATTAAAATTTAATAGCACTTTTTATAAAGAGGGCCCCGCTTGATTATCAGTGAAATTTTCTCAAGCCTGGGCCTCTGCTGCTATTGATTATGCTCAGTAATCTATTGGTCCCTTTTTAGATCATGTTAACCTTAGACCTCCACTTTCTTCTTCTTTTCTCTATCTCTGCTTCTTCATTCTCCAACCACCTTCTTCCTTGCTACCTCCCTTTTAGACATATCCTCTTTACAGCAACAATCATTCTCTCATAAACACAGCCTATTCTTAGACCACTAGCATTTGACAAAATAACACAAACTGTATCAAAAAATACATCCTGTAAAATGAACTATCAACAATATTAATGCATAAAAAGAAAAATGATAATACAAAGAAAATCCTGCAAGTTCATATCTTGAAATCTGCTAAAATCACAAGCTCAAAAAACAGACTCTTTATCTCAATCCAGGAAGCATCTACACTAACTCGAAATCCTTCGAAGAAATCATGAATCACAGCAATGTAACCGCCAATCCTCAAAACAACGAACCCTGACTATGCTCTTCATCTCAGAAAAAAACTTGACTCAACCAAACACAACGAAACAACTCTGCCATCATAAAATAGAGTAAAAGCACATAAGGCAGGAAAAACCCTCTTGGCGAGCATAACTAATTAAGCATCAGGTGAAAACAAAAATAGCATCGGCGAGAGGAAGCACTGTATACCAGATGGTCAGTTCACTAAGGAGTTGCAATGGCAGAATTCATATATACTAAGGGTTCTGCAGCAATAGAAAACATCGACGATCGGAGGCTCAAAGGTGCCACCGTGTCAGCAACACAAGGACTGGTCCTCTGATCAATCATCAACACCCTTCCAATGACGAAAACAAATCATCGAAAAAAAAAACCACGGAATCGGCGAGGACAAATACTATTCGTTGAAAAATTCTTTGTTTTCCTTCCGAAATGGCAGCAACGCAAAAGACTAATGCTCTGACCGTGAAAAAACAGAAAACGCCGAAAGTCAAAAAGTAAAAGTTTTTTTTTTTTTGAAAAATAACACAAAGGAGATACAAGCCCATCAGCGAAAACATGATTGTCCATTGATACATTCATTCTTTACCTTCCACAAAGGTGGCTATGTAGAGAACTACTGCCCTGATTCACTTGTTTAAATGACTTTTGACAGTGATCATCGAAAAACCCAAAAAACATTAAGTACTCAAAAGACTTTCGGCTGGGCAGCGATAAAACCACACCGTCGAAAATTCAAAGAAAAGTTAAGTCTTCAAGAGACTTTAAAGTTGTGCAGCAGTAAAATTAGTTCGTTTCATCTCTGAAATAGTGGCAGCATAGAGAACTAGTGCCCCGACTCGAAAATGAATAAAATTCCGATAACGAAAAAAAAAATCATGGAAAACAAATCAAAGTGAAGAGTTCAAATAAAACCAAGAATCCACAGTTTCCATGGTGTCGGTAAAAAATAACGATAGTATTAGATCATTCGACCCCCGAAACAATGGCAAAAATAATGGACTAATCTTCAGACAATCAAATTCTCAAGCAGAGAAAAATGGACTTCTAGGAAAGGTTTAAAAATATTAAACAAACTTGGGCTAGATAAAATCAAAAGGAGGGTCCAAAATTTTTTACAAATTTGGGAAAGTAGTTGCAGCTGCAACAGGACTTCAGAAGACGTTCAGTCTTGTTTCTGGGAAAATTTGTTGTACTATATCACATGTTCATACCCCCTTGGGGGAGTTGTAATACATGTTCTAGCATGATAGTGTCTATAAAAGACTCGGTCTCTTAGACTTTATCTGTCACTATGATCAGCCCAGGGTGTTTTTTCCCTTGGTTATTATTGGTTGTTGAATAAATGACTGATAATTTTTGAGTTTTTCACTCAATACCTCCAAAGTTGGGGTGGTCGGCTTGGCATTTCGGTGATTCCATGAAGATGGGTAACACTTTTTGGCCAAATTTGGCGATGAAAACCTGATTTTTTACTCATGTGCTAGATAGAAGCCCTCAAAACGCATATATGCCATGTGAATTTTGACCTGCAGTGAAAAACCAAATTATA
>LPNX010510818.1:172031-186453 GCA_001517045.1 Pseudotsuga menziesii | reverse complement strand
ATGGATAGAAGATTCGTTGGTGAATTTATCGGTATCAACTCTGCTCAGTTATGTGCTAGGAATGGCAGGGTTTACACCTCTGCAAGGCACATGAAATTTTCCATTTGTTTGGATGAGGGCTAAGTCTGTTTTTTTAAGCCCTCGACCGAGGTTTTGTAAAGCCCGCAATACCTCGGTCGAGGTATTTAAATACCTCAACCGAGGTATTTTGATACCTCGGTCGAGGGCTTAACAAGCCCTCGGTCGAGATATTAAGACCTCGGTCGAGGGCTTAACAAGCCCTCGACCGAGGTGTGTTTTTCTGTTTTTGCCGAAATTCACTTGCCAAAAAGTGTTACCCAGGTCCGTGGATTCACCCATTTAGGCCTATTGAGTTTATTAGAGTCTGTGTGTCAATGTATAAACATGCTAGGCATTATGGTTGAGTCATATGAACATGTCTAAGTCCCCCTAGGTTTTTTAATTTTTTTAATTTTTTAATTCTTTTAGTGTTTTTCATTAAAATTTAATTTTTCCAAAACCTAGGCTTTTTTTTAATAGTTTAATTGCAAAAAATGGTTTTGTAATAAAAGTGGGATCAAAGGTCAGATTCAGTCATGTAGGTGCTCATTTTCAAGCTAAGAGCACCCAGTAAACCTATAGACCCACTATTTCCTAGTTTTGAGTGATTTTCCATCACTCACGTCAAAAAACCCTAAAAAATCAATTATTGATTATTTTAATTAATAAATTGATGAATAATGGAGCAAATCCAAAATACTAGATTAGTGGATTCTCAGCTGATTTGATTGAAATCGGTTAGATCTGCACCAGATTGACTGGATCTGACAAATCCTTGACTGAAGGAGGTGATCTGGACAGATCCAGAGTTGAAATTCAGCCTCCTTTATGGGTAATTGCACCCTCTCTCTCTCCTCCACACGTGTGGGCTCTCCTGGAAGCTCTGTGGATTGATGTGTCAGTCTGTGGGTTGATGTGTCAGCCCAATCAGCCCCTCAATTGACAAGTAGGCTAAGTGGAAGATCAGTTCAGCTTGAGATCGGCATTAATGGACTCTCCTTCAATTGTAGTCGTCTGTCTCCTTGGGATTTGTGTCCCCCTAGGCTGGATCTCCTATTTTTTGTATAAATAAAGCTCATATCACCTCTTCTAAGCTAGTTAGAAATGGGATTTAGGTACTGTTGTTATTGTACAGTTTTTATTGTTTATTTTCTTGGAATAAAGAAGCTTTGGAGGCAAGATCTATGGTGTAATTCTCTTCATGTGTGGATGGTGATTGCCAAATGCTTATGAGGTATAATCTATGTTATTTATATTTGCTTTTGCTGGTTAATTATTGGCCTTGAAGGAGAGAGCTCCCTCCTGTTAGGGTAAGAGTTTATTCTAGTTTGATTTATGCTCTTACTGTTTTCTTGTTTCAGATCTATTGGATTTGGATGTATTTTAAGTTTAAATGCATGTTTTCCAATTGTCTTTTCCAGTAGCACCTATGTTTTAACCATCTTTTTGTAAAAGGATTTCTAAGTTGCAAGTGATCTCACTTATAGAAGAGGTTGATCTGGTTTGCATATTCCTCATCTTCAATATCTTCTAGAGGACATAGTCTCTCAGTGTTCCACCAAAGCAGACTCCGAAGCCCAACATTCCTAGGCTTCCAGCACTCTTTCTCTCTCTTTCTCCTTCAAAAAATCAATTTATTACCTTGTTACTGTGTTTGAAAGCTTTGTTATCATTCGGATCTATTATATTAAAGTAAAACTTACATAGATATTCTATTTCAAATCTCATAGTCTAGATCTCATTTCTGAAAAGTATCATTAAGCATTCTAGATCTAGCTTATGGAAATCATCCGTTTTGCATGGCAAGTTAAAGAGAATCCGTAGGTTGCATGTTGTAGATTTTATTTTCTATTTTAAAAAGATTAAATCCATCAATTAGTGCATATTTTATTAGCTGCACAAACAGAAAGCCAATATCCCAAGGAAAGCTTGCTTTCCTTGGTTCCCTTTTCATCAGTTTAGCTAGTTTTAACTTAGTTTTTTTTTTAGTTAAGGTAGGATGACCCAAAGGTACTCTTAAAGTGATTTTTGGAACATTTTATTCTAACATTCTCATTGGTTTTTAGCAGGTGTAAAATAAAGGAAGAGAATCTACTGTTCGAAAGTGGATTCAGGAGCATTCAAATCCCCTCAGGGGTCTCCCCTTTGACTAAAATTTTAAAATTTTGGAAAGTTGTAATATCTTGGTTCATCCCGTATAAGGAACAAGAGGTTTCTGATATTTCAGTTTTATGACATTGTAACCAATAATAATAAAAGGAAATCTCTTTCGAGTGGGCTCTGTCGAGCCCGCTCCCCATCCCCCCAAGGGGGATCCACATCCATTTCACCTTTTTGCATTTTCCCTTTTTTTTGATCTAGTTTAGTACTGAAATCCAGGATTGTATACTTTGATATAATTTTTCATTATTCCATATTTTAATTTCAAAAGTAATCATACTACTTACCCCACGACTTCCTGATTGACCCGCAAGGGGAAAGAGACGCATGGTAGGACTAATTAGAAAACCGGTGTTGTGTATCTTTGATTCCAGTTTCATTAATTGTTTCATTAGTAATAATAAAATCAAACCTTATTTGATTCCTCAATTGAGGTCCACTTGGACCGAAAGAGGTTCCTGGAGGGTTTTCTTTTTAACAAGAACACCTGTTTTAAAATTTACTAAAAATAACAAAGACTCCAGTGTGTATTCTTTGTAATAGGTTGTGGTTCATCCGATCAGTCAACTACATCAAAATCACTTGCGTGACTAGAGTAATTAGGATTCACTCTCCCCAAATTGACAAACCATTAGTTGAAAATCCAACGCCTCGATCAAACCATTATGGTGGAAAAATACCCAAAGGAAGCGAGAACTCCTGAAAAGTGACCTCGGGGTGCCGATCTCTGTTACACATTCGGGTACATTATGAACAAAAATATCAGAGACTCCTTTCAGCCCACATATTCCTTGTGGGTAGCCGTGACGGTTTAGTTTTGAACATACTTCAAGTACCCCTTGGGTATATCTAGAGTCCCCTCACCTAAGTTAAATTACTCATCTTCTTACATTAATTTAAAATTAACCAAGATACAATTGCACAACATTCATTCCAGAACTTGCAAGCACTCTTAATTGTTTTTCGACTCCATTTTCAAGGCACTAGTCAATTGTTTATTTCTTTCAATCTATATGTGATTGGGTGTCATTTGTGTGCTTAGTTGTGATAATCTCATCATGTGATTTGTTGTTTACAATTGTTAAATCGAAAATCCTAAAAACTTACTCTTTAATACCATCATCATACTAAATTTTGTGTCATTTTTGTGCTTAGTTGTGATAATCTCATCATGTTATTTGTTGTTTACAATTGTTAAATCGAAAATCCTAAAAAACTTACTCTTTAATACCATTATCATACTAAATAATTTTTCCCTAGTAACTTAATAGGGTCTACTCCCCTTGGCTTTGTTAGGATTTGATCCTAAACGGAGGATTCAAGAACAAGGTGACAACCCTGACTCAAGACTTGCCCCCAAGGACACATCGAGTGGCTTGAATATTTTTTCCACGTAACCGAGGTGTGTGAAAGGAGGAAACACCAAGAACTGTGAATGATTGCACAGATAGGAGATTATGATATGGACTATATCATATTAGACTTGGGATTAGATGCAATATATTGAAAAGACAGACATGGGAGAGCATGAATAAGCCATGACTAGACTGGTCTCCTATTCAGCTAAGGCTTGCAAACTAGTCGAAGGTTCTACCAATCAGTAGAATAACCCAAGCACCTTTGGAAGTCGAACGTTTAAGAGCATATGCCGAATTAGAAGATATTGACATTGTCGATGACACAAAATCATAAGCTACACTTCTATGAATTTATTTGGAAATAGACAACCAACTATTATAAACTTCAAGAAGAGAATCTTGTCTTTCGAAGATTCTGAAATAAGAGTGGTTGCACCAATTGATACGCTTGAAGGTGTTAGTTTTTAATCATTCAAGCTAGCATTATGTTAGGATATTTAACTAAGAGAAAAACAAGTACAAAAATCAAACACAAGAGACAATGAACGCAGTGTTTTTCCTTGGGGAAACCATAAATGGAGAAAACCTCGCAACTTCCTCAGAGATATAATCAGCACCAAAAATAAAACCCCCAAAACAGTAAGATGATCTCCCGACAGCGGTAACCTCTTTCTTATTTTCCCTAGTGTCTTTCTCTTCCTCAGATATGAGCTACAATTGAGTGTGGATGAGTGTGTGTTAAATAGAGACGTCACCTCTCTATTTATATTAATTCCCGACATGACTAAAACCCTACTAGGGCCGACCTCTCTAGGAGAGTCTAATAACCCTAGTGCCCCAGAACTGTGGGGACTTTAACCCTTAGACAATAGGAGGGTTACCCAAAATGACTTGACATGACTTGTTTACATTATAAATCCTCCCGATCGGAACATCAAGGCATGACATGACACCAGTACATCCCGGAATAAACATCGAGTTACAATAGATAAGAAATAAAAGTGAATACATTCCGAAGTTACAATTACATCAACAGAAGGACAGCAATAAGTCGAGCCTGTGCATAGCAAAGGGAAAGATAATTATTTGTACCAGCTGTACAACATCATGTCTTCGAAGGAAGACTATATTAACCCAACAACTGATGGAAACCTAAGTTGGAGGAGTTTAAGCTCATGCACGTCTGACTCAGGCGATGCTCTAGAAACTTCGCAAAACAAGTTGCATGAAGTTTCCATGCACAGATGTGTGAGAGTCATAAGCGTTGTTCGAAGGGTAGGAGCCAAAGAAAGAATGCTGCCTATATATGAAGGATTTCCTAATCTTGCATCCTTTTTGCAGGAATTTGAAGAAAAGTTCACAGAATTAGTGCGATTGTCCACTTTGGACTATGTCCTAAAAGCTACGCCCACTAGATGGTGGGGTACACACAAAAAGTCTATCTCCGAATAGCCACAATGTAGGAGACTAGTGGAGATAAGATTTGGAGAAGAGAGCAATTATTTGATCAAAAGTACATAGGATTTATAGATCTTGGAAAATATATTGAGCACTGCCGTGGGATTTGTCAAGAATATACACAACAAGAATGGGTTCACCGATTTATCCACACTTTGGAAATGGTGCCAAGAAGGTGGTACACCTCAGAAGAGATACGATGAAGAGCCATTGAATGGGAAAGCTTAGTTGTAAGCCTTACCTAGACGTTTAAATTTGAAAGTGAACACCCAACTGTGGATGCTACATTAAAAGTCCTCAAGGAGAAAATATTTGAAGAAATACCGGTTGCAGACACAAACTTTCATCAATGCACCATGACTACATGTAGCTAGATGCAGTTCTATAATATTACATGAGAAGCAGATGATGACGACCCACTTGAGATAAATATACCCGAGTCATAAGGTATATGCATAGTAGAGGGATCTGCTATAACTACTGACCAACTTATAAAACCACTAAAAATTAAGAAAGTAAATATTGGGTCCGAGGAAAATCTGATGTTTTCTAATATTGGAGATTACTAGGATGAAGATACTGTGGGAATGATCATTGACTTATTACATGACTTTCAGGATATGTTCCCCACAAAGTTCTCTAAAATGAAAGGCATAGTTAGAAACCTAGGTGAAATGAAGATACCCTTGAGGCTTGATGAAAAAATAGTCAAGCAGATGCCAAACAGGTTAAATCCACGTTACAAATAGAAAGTTAAAGCCAAAATGGATCAAATTCTAGAGGCGGGAGTAATAGAACTAGTTGAATAATTAGAATGTATTATCTCGATTGTAATACAAGACAAGAAAATATCTAAAGAAGTGAGGATTTGTGTTGATATCAGGAAATTAAATGATGCTTTCTTGCACGATCTGATTCCAACCCCATTTACAGATGAAGTATTGGAGAACGTTGGGGGACAAGAGATGTATTCATTCACAGATGGATTCTTGGGCTACCATTAGGTCATAATTTCAAAAAATATCACTACAAGACTACCCTGCAACGAAGTGGGGATGCTACTAGTACACGATAATGCCCTTTGGAATTAAGAATGCACCTGCAATTTTTTCTAGAATTGTAGTTGTTGTGTTTAAAGAGTTTATACATAAATTTCCTGAATTCTACTTTGATGATTGGACAGTCTTTGGTATTATAAAAGGTCATATAGAAAGTATTAGAATGATGTTAGAATGATGCCAACAGTACCAAATTGATCTCAATCTGAGAAAATGTATTTTTTTGTGCGCTTTTGGGGGTTCTGTTAGGCCATGTAGTCTGTCATGATGGGATTTTGGTTGACCAAGCTAAAATCGTCATCATCCTAGATTTACCACCACCTACCATAGTAAAATAGTTAATAACAACACTATGACATACGAGATATTATATAAATTTCATCAAAGGATATGCACAAGTGACGGCCCCGATGGAGAAATTGTTAAAAAATGATACCAAGTTTGAATGTACAGATGAATGCGAGGAGAGTCTCGATAAGATGAAAAATAAGATGGAGAGTTTGAATGTACTAAATTTTAAAATGTACACTAACAATTCAACATTAAAATACTTGGTCAATAAGCTAGTTTTGTGGGGGAGATCTATCGGTAGCTTATCCTCTTTCAATAATTTGACTTTGAGATAATCGTTAAACTAGGACAATTAAATTGGGACCAGACCACCTCTCCAGAATAGAGATTAGAGAAGAACCTACTAGTCTTGAAGATAATCTCCATGATGAAAAACAGTTTGTGATAAGCACCTTTGACAATCAATATGAATATATCATACAGTTCCTAACTATGGGTTTTGCACCGACCGAGTTCACAACAACATAGAAGAAACAATTAGTAACACAAGATGCAGATTTCCAATTCATTACTGGCCACTTGTATAAACTCGGACCCGGTGAGATACTTTGACGCTGTGTTTTTGAACATGAGTTCCCTATTATTTTAAGTGAACCACATGATGGAACCGTAGGAGGACAAGATGCAGGAAAGGAGACAGTGCACAAGATAGTACAGGTAGGGTTATGGTGGCCTACCAGTCATGTCGATTCATGAGACTACTATCACAACTGTGATGTCTACCAAAGAATGAGGAAGCCATCCATAAGAGATGAAATGCCATTCGTTCCACAACTCACATTACCAACATTGGATAAATGCGTTGTTGACTTTGTGGGGTCTATTGGTTCAATAGGAAAGCACAAAAGAGCTAGGTATATTATCACCACAACATATTACTTAACTTGATGGGTAGAAGTTGCGCTTGTAAAGGATTGTATTGCTGCGACAACAACACAATTCTTATTTGAAAATGTTGTAACAAGGTTTGGGTGCCCAAATATTTTGATCAGCGATCAAGGTACACATTTTGTTAATGATTTGATTGAATAAATAAATGATGAATTTCAGATACATCATAGAAGAACGACTCCATATCACCCACAAGCTAATGGAGCAGGAAAAGCATTTAACAAGATTATGGAAAATGCGCTAACCAAAGTCTCTAATACAAGAAGGGATGATTAGGACTAGAAAATTTTCGCAGTGCTATGGGAAAATCGCACAACATGTAAGATGCTAACTAGTGAGACACCATTCAGGTTAGTATATGGACAGGAAGTTGTCATACCTATGGAATATATCATACCAATTTTAATAGTGGCAACAATTACAGAAATGATAGATGTTGATGTTGTTAATGAAAGATTACTTCAATTAATCCATTTGGAAGAAGAACGTTTCATTGCAAGATTCCATCAAATTGTCGAGAAACAAAGACAGAAGGTATGGAATGATAGACACATTAAGAACAAGAAATTTTCAGTCACAGGTCTTGTTCTTATCTACGACAGTAAATTTTTCAAGCACCTAGGCAACTTGAAGACACATTGGTTAGGTCCTTATCTGGTTAAGGAAATCAGTGATGGAGGGGCAGTGAAATTGGAAAAATTGGATGGCACGGGAGTCAGAGGGCTCATCAATGGGAGCCGATTGAAGCCTTATTTTGATAACTATGACTAAATATTATAATAATAATAATAATAATAATAATAATAATAATAATAATAATAATAATAACAATGATGCTGAAAATGGCAACAATGACGACTCGGAGAAGAGAATAGCCTAACTTTCACACAAGGCATGGCGAGGAAAGTGTGGCACTAAATACAATGTTGTGTTGGCACAATTATGAGGAAGGATTTTTGACGTGCCAAATATCAAATCCACAAAAAACAAGGAAATTCAAGCACATCGTAAGGAAAGTGAGGGTCACTTCCACCATTAATATCATGATGTCACAACAAAAAGGGGCAGCGTAGTTGGCACCTCCACATAAGGAGTCAGACTAAGAACCCACATGATGGGTTGTGTTGTCATTATGCTAATTGATGATGGTGTGTGAGGATTTGACCACCATATTGCCGAAATGACACTACTACTGATGAACGATTCCCATTTTGTGTCTTTATAATGCCATCACTAGAATTCTAGTTTCAAGGTACAGAGTGAATGAAAACTTGTGGAGAAGTATGACGAGTAAGTGTCTCAGTGATAATTTCCCTAGGGTCCATGTCGAGGAAACTATAATGAATATTGTAAATAAGAGGAATGTTGTTGGATATGTTCCACTGAAGGCCAGGAGATGCTTAGAGATTGAGCCAGTTTTGGGCCTCCATGAAAAAGTGCTTCAAACCATCTTGGTAAAGATGCAAAAGCAAAGAACCTATGATGCTAATAAAATCAGTGCTGCCTTAAAAGAGCTAAGATCGACTGAAGAAGCAGTGGCAAGAATTCAAAAACCAAAGGACATTCTATCGAATTCTCCAGACATACTTGCCAATAATTAATTGTCACAGTGCATGGTATCCATTTCTAGGAACTTCCATTCTAAACGAATGTTCAGACTGAGAGAGGAATAAATGGAGGTTAACGTCATCACCATCATCACTATAACCTTCTCAATCTATGGAAGGTGATGATGATTCCAAAGACATGTTGCACTGGCATACCCTGAGGGAGGGAGGTACTACATATTTCAGATGACACATCTCTCCAGCACTATAGAAAACATAAGCATCAACTAGATGCTCGACTAGGTGAGTGTCGTGAGCTTGGAGGCTTACCTGGATGTCGCATACTCATCCATGGGTAATGCCAAGGAAGATTCTGAAGGGAGGAAGGAAAAACTTGGGATGAGATGGAAGATGAAGCCAAAATATGATGACAAAGAAAATCAGTGTCATTGATAAGTCCCTCAGCCTCTGCATTCTACCCTTACATCCTACTCCACTAAGTGATAAGAGCATTCAAAAGAAGAAGAAAAATGACAAGTCTGAAAAGGAGTTAGTTATGTTGATGAACGAAATTGCCTTATTGATGTCTGGATTTGTAATAATGATAGTAGTACTAGAAGTATAAATACTGCAGCAACCTGTAAACACAGAAGGAACATATGATGTAGGCCCATAAGGAACATATAGTCAAACTCATAAATAACATATAGTTAGAAACAAAAGGAACATAATTCATCCTGCACACCAAAAGGTGCACGAGGTAGCAACATCTATAAAAAGAGTCATGTCGAAACCCATCAGTTTCGACATGGTGGAGAACATGTATAATATAGAAGAAGAAGTGCGGACAGAGAAAGAAAAGTTGTTGAAAATCATGGAGGATTTTCAAACCAAAATCAGCGCAACTCAGACCATGGAGGAATAGTTCGTGTGGCTCAAGATGAGCCATAGGTGAGTGTTGGGGGCCTTTTGGGCTTCAATATGGTAGGAAATAATTCATCTAGAATTCTTCCTAAGTATGGAGAATGAGCATAAAAGAGTAAAAGGAACGAGCTATGACAAAGGAAGGAGAATCAAGGAAAAGGGAAGGATCATGCGAAATAAGAAGGAATGAGAAGAAGAAGACAAAGAGAAGGTGTGGGATGAGGAAGCTGTGCCATATT
Organism: Pseudotsuga menziesii; assembly: GCA_001517045.1. Classification (NCBI taxonomy): domain Eukaryota; kingdom Viridiplantae; phylum Streptophyta; class Pinopsida; order Pinales; family Pinaceae; genus Pseudotsuga; species Pseudotsuga menziesii. Next base: position 176,407 of record LPNX010510818.1, on the reverse strand, counting down.
AGTAAGCCATGATAAAAGGACAAAGCAAGATATGAAATGACATGGAAGAATATCCATAGAATCAAGCATGTGAAGAAGTGTAATGACAGGAAAATGACAATAATTTATAATGCAGAGAAAGCAATAGTCCTTAGCGATCATGGGTATGAGCTCGAATGAAGGCAAAGGAAACCACATGCATGAAGGAATATTTGTATGTCAGGCTGTTAGCACCTTTTTGTTATATGTTTCTAGAACAAGAAAGATAACCTGTTGGCTGAAGATAGTAAGTCAGCTGGGATAGTAACAGAAGAGGAGTCTGTAATGAGTCTGTTAGAGTCTATATCGAGTGAGTATTGAGTCTGTAACAAGCATGTATGGAATTTGTATCGAGTCTATAACAGGGATATAAAAGAAGGAACCCAAGATTTAAATGGGATATATGGTTTTAGTGGATTAGATGATACATCAATTTTGAGTAATCTCTAGACTTTTGGAAAAGATGCTTGATCTAGACTTGAGATAGATAGTTTTTGGTTAATGACTCTCAATCGCTGAGTGCATGAGAGGAGTTTTTTTGTAGCTGAGTGCGCAGAAAAGTAGAGAAGGTCAAGTCGATCTATACTATGTACGGATTGCTAGTAGGAGGAGTAGAGCAGAACGAGAAAGAAAGAAGATCAGAGAGCATGAGAGAGAGGAAAATCCTGTAAAGATAGAAGAGAAGGTCTTGAACAGAGTCTACAGCTTTGTACATAGACAAAAGGTGAATTATTTCCTCATTCCAATGCTAGATGAAGACACCTTGTGGTTTTTTGCTCGAATGGGTTTCCACATTATATGTTTTTTATGTGTGTGAATGCTGCATACCTTAGTTATATGCATAGATGTTGTGTTAAATTATTAGTTGATTATTGTGTTGCAACTCAATAAATGTATGCTTGTTTCCTTATATTAATGAGTATGCTTATGATGTCTAATCAGTGTTAGTTCTTTAAGACGTGTAAAGAAGGGTTGGACCATATATTGGTGTTGAAATAGTGTGCATGCAATCCACCCACTTTCCCGGTCTTCATTGGAAAACCTTGGCACAGGGACAAGGTACTAAAACACCCTCCCACACAAAATGTAGAAATGTGGTTCTCGTAGTTACCCATAAAACTGAGATATCTCGTGTGAGACGACATTTGTGTCGCAGGTGCTATTGGCTGAGCTTTTATCTGTTGGGCCAATATCTTGGGATTTGTTGTGCTAAGAAAGAGGGACTGAACTTCCACGAACAAAGATAGGGAAAGAAAGCCAACAAAGAACCTCTTGCACAGATTAAAGGGTTGAATAGTTTTTGGGTTAATGAAAAATACAACAATTTTTTTTGTAAGTTTCAAATATTTGATATGTTCTTTACTTAGACCAATGGAGTAAAAATGTTTCATTCTGGCCTAATATTTAGATATACTCAACAATTTACTATGGGCATGGTCAATAGAGTAAATGATTTTCTATAAAGGGATGTGGTTAATGAATGTCGTGATGGTTCCTTCTGGTCTAGAGCTCTCAAACAATGTTTTTCAAATGGTTTAAATCTTGGTTGATTCTGGTTTTCCTCAAGGTTAATGTTTGTTTTTTCCTTTATTTTGGAATTTGTTTGTGGATTTAATTCAATATTTTTGTCATTGTAATCAAATACAAACAATATCGATGTAATAACAATAATTCTTTTAAAATTATGTTTCTTTGTTTGAATCAAACAAGCATATAAAAGAAAAAAAATGGAAGACTTAGTGAAATAAGTAGAGTGTCAATGAGCCTCAATCTAAAGTTGGGTTAGGGTGGCAATCCACGAAGATGGACTAATGTTGTTACAATGGAGGAAAAAGAGAAAAAAATGAAAGACTTAGTGAAATAAGTAGAGTGTTAATGAGCCTCAATCTAAAGTTGGGTTAGGGTGGCAATCCACCAAGATGGACTAATTTTGTTACAATGGAGGAAGACTACATATGGAGAATGGATAAAATAAGGATCGTAACCCCTTTAATTTTTTTATTAACAAAAGAATGCGAATGCATTATAAAAACATGCACACGTTATTTTAACTTACACACATTAATAATGTGCGTGCATTCTTTTCCACACTATACATCGTACATGGAGGTTCAACAATTGCCAAACTAGGAACATGTACATGTTTTTCTAATCTCACACACATTTTTGAGATTTATGGCTCACATGTTTCTATTGCAATGGAATTGGGTACCAACTTCATGTTGGAACCCCTTATACATAGGATCCTAAAACTTACTAAACCTTTCACACTAGTGACATATTTGATGAAGATGCATTTCAATGCCTTTTTATCCAACTTCAACCTATTTTTCTTGGGCACATGAGCATATGCCTCACAACCAAAACATGAAGATGTTGAAGTCATGGCTTCTTTCCCATCCAATCCTCCATAGGGGTCTTATCCATAAGGGGTGATATGGAGGACCTTTTGATCACATAGCATGCAATAGAAACAAATTCTACCCATAACTTATTCTGCAAACTAGCTCCTCCAAGCATACTCCTAACTCTCTCCATTAATGTCCCATTCATCCATTCTCCAACTCCTTTATGTTGAGGGGTTTATGGATTTGTCTTATGTTTCAATTCCATTATCATTACATGTTTTGATTCAAAGGTATAGATTCTACACATCTCTTTGGTACAAAAATGGAAGAACTATTACATCGAATAGCATCAAGCAACTTGGATAGAGTGCCCACATGAACACCCGTAGTGAGCACCATAGCTAGTGGCACCATTTTATATCCATTGTCAAAGAAAACAACCTACACACTAGCATCATTAAGTTTTCTTACCAATAGTAGGTTAAATGTCAAAACCAAATGTCCAAAACTCCACTTACTGCCTTCACTCTAGTTAGGGAATTTGATCAAGACTCTACCATGACCACCTATGTTGAGAAGAGAGTCATCACCTAGGTCTATTGTTCTATCATCATATTTTTCATACAGTGAAAATCAGTTCCAATGGGAAAGTCACATGGAAGAAAGCTCTAAATGTATCAACCATGTAGTTTAATATGTGGGCTAACTCATGAGAAAGAGGATCATTGTTTTAGGCAAAAGTGACACTGGAAATTTCAATATTTTACTCATTTATTAAAGGGAAGTCCTCAAAGTTCATATATTCCTTGTGAATTTTTGATATACAATAAAAAAATAAATTGTAGGCAATTATGTTGTCTTTTATAATGATAATTTTGAAAAAATATCAATATCATTTAATATGTCAAAATGGATGTTTATCCTTCTAAATTTTAAGAAAAGTTAACTAAAAACTTGTATGTATCTAGAATAATTTAATACTAATTTTATGAATAAAAAAAATAAAAATAATCAACATAAAATGAACTCATCTCGCATAATTTTGATCCTCATGGTCTACATTGTACTGTTTACACCTTCATCTTCTTATTGGCTAAGTAATAAACAAGAATTAAGCTCTAGCATTAGTACTTTATCTTTCTATTAAAAATATTGTGAAAAACACAAGCTTTTCCTTTGTAGAGTTATGTGATCTTATTAAGCAGTCCCTTTAAAATATTTTTTAAATCATTTTCAGTTAGTAACAGCAATGGCTCCAAATGCAGACAAGAAACCTCTGAGAATAATTTTTAAATCATTTTCAGTTAGTAACAGCAATGGCTTCAAACGCAGAAAAGAAACCTCTGAAAATGTGATGCCTGTTATTGTATTTTACGCTTTGAAATTAGTTAAGATAATATAAGAACGACATAAAAATTCATCTCAAACTTAAAATTCAAGCATAAAGATTCATAACAAACCTAACTTACAAGCATAAATATTCATTGCAAAACAAACCTAAATGAGATTGTGACAAGTGTTACTGTTATGGGAAACTAGATAAGCTATTATAAACTGAACAAAATATATGTATCATTGACCCATTTCATTTCTTCAAGCTCTTATAAGTTTAACAGCATAAACATCGCATTAAGCAATTTCATCTCTTCAAAGCTGTGAACAATGGGATAATTACCAACTATTTCACTTCAATACAACTGCGGCCTTTCTGAGGGCCAGGTACGACTCAACGTCTTCAGCAGAAAGGCTTCTTACGCGATTGAATATATCGACATTTGCATACCGAAGATTGGTACGGGGATCCTTGTAGGAAGTGGCGAACCCAGTAATGTCACAGTAAGTCTTGGCGGGATAGCTGGAGGACGTAGATTTAATATTCAGATAATTGGGTTCGCCCGCAGGGAAAGAATCATAGTTCTCTGCTTCAACGATCTCACTTAAACGCTTCCATTGTAATTTCTTGTCTGGATACATAACTGATGTCTGTACTTTCTTGAATGGCAGAACGGA